>CAUYPK010043941.1:27500-129211 GCA_963574355.1 Loris lydekkerianus
CAACCAACCATGGATTGCAAATATTCAGAAAATAAAAACAAAATATAACAAAAATAATACAAATAAAAAACTGTACAGTATAAACAACTGAAAAATACATAGCGTATACGTCTTATTGGATATTGTAATCAATCTAGAAGACATGTGTACGTTATATGCAAATTTGATGTCATTTAATGTATGGGACTTGAGTGTCCTCAGATTTTGGTATCTGGGTGGATTGTGGAATCAGTCTCCCATGGATTCTGATGTACAGCTGTTTAAACCTTTCACAGACTATATTTTTGGGACCCTACACATATGATATCCAGGTGCTCAGGCAAGATACAGTAACTGAGATCAAATGTTGTAGTGGCCAACACTGTACCAAACAGTCACTTCAGAATTCAGAGACACTATTCCAGAATATAGTGGGATATTTTTATATCCCACTTTAAATAATAATGTTAACAGCAGCAAAATAGTACTAGCTAATAATGAGTGTTCTGTGCTAAGCACTTTACAAGTTATTATCTGAAGTTATCTTCCAATTATCTATGAGATAGATACTTGTACAATGAAGGGAGGAGGCTCAGAGGAGTGGAGGGACTTACCCACCATCATATGGATAGAGAGAATCTTGGTCTAGTATCCACATCCACATTCTTACTATTTTTCTGACCTGGTCCAGATTCATTGTTCTAATTTTATAGCATACTGTATTTTGTTACTATTATTTGAAGTGGGGCATTAGGTCTGAAATTTCTAGAAAATCCTACCAACCTATGTTTTATTTTTGAGGAATCATATTTTTCACACTGTTCCTGATAGTTTGTTTATTGCCTGATTCTAGAGATTCTTGTACTTCCCAGTTTTTTGTTGCAAAATCCCTTTGGTGTGTACTTGCTTGTATTTGATATTGTATGTGTTATGAATGCCCACATGTCAACTTGCCTTGTAGGTTTTTTGAAATGGTGAACACCATTACCGAAGAGAAGGGGAGAGGCACAGAGGAAGGAGATTGTGAAGGTGACTCCCTGGAGGTAATGACTTAAGTTTGGGGTTCATTTTAAAACAATTTAAAACCTTACCCAAAAGAAGGCAGTGGGGGATGGGGGGTTTTCATGGGTGTGTGAGTGGTAGGGGAATGGGGTCTATATGCTTTCCTTTAACATTAAAAGCAACTTCTGGAGTTTCTTTGGTTAAAAAAAAAAAAAAAAGGGCTAAAAAACAAACCTCTGAGCACTCTCATTCAGCAGTACTAAGGTTTGGTATTTTACTTAGTTGATAGCAAGTGACTACACTTTATCTGTGACTCATGATTATTCTCAATGGATGGGCCTCAGTGCCCTTACACCTTTTCTGTTCTCCTCTGAGATAAGTGCAATTCATATGAACCAAATTTCAGTAAAGATTTGGGATGAGAAAGCTCTTTGTGGTCTACATTAATATCCTCCACAGAGAACCTGAAACCATGGAAGATTAATGAAATAGAGGAAGGAATAACAGTCGCCCTGTTATTCCTCTGTTGTTCCTCTCAACCAGTATCCTTTTACTCAGGCCTCCCAGACACCGTGCACCATAGGTATTTCCTCTCCGTTTGCATTTTCTCTGCCATGTCTACTGTGTGAAGAAGCCCCTTCCACCACTGCAAGGACAGATGCTAGAGTGTTTCAAGAGCCCTGACTCTGGCACCCCAGCATCCTCAGTGTCTGAAGGATGACACTTCTCCAGGCAGAGAGAGGAGAGGGCCACTGTTTCCTCCAAGTTCTTCCCAGTGTTTGACTTGGGACAGAACTTTGAATCTGAGTGTCATCATGCATTGGGCTGCTATAACAAAATACCAGAAACTGAGTGTCTTATAAACAATAGAAATTTCTCACAGTTCTGGAGGCTGGGAAGTCCAAGATAAGGCACCTGAAGAGTTTGGTGAGGGCCTGTTCCTTGTAGATGGTGCCTTCTGGCTGCATCCTCACACGGAAGAAGTAGCCAGCTAGTCCTCTGTGGTCTTGTTTACATATGCTCATGACCTCATCACCTCCCAAAGGCCTCACCTCCCAATATCATCCTCTCAGGGGTTATAATTTCAACATAGGAATTCATACAAATATTCAGGAATGCATGGAACCAGGCAAATACTGGAAATTACGTTTTCAGTGTTAAAGTGCAATGGAAGAAATTGTATCTTGCTGGTCTAACTGGTATACTTGTTTATTAGATCACTTTGGGAATATTATCTCATACACTCAAATTTTTGTTAAATCATTGAATTAGTCAGCTAACAGTTGAGGAGAAAAATAAATTTAATAACCCATTGTTAACTCTGTCTTTAGGTAAGTTCTATAATTATTTAGCACTTGTATAGCTTTGTATATTCTTAGGTAAGCCTAAGGCTTTCTCATTAAAACTTATAAAAAGAGGATAGACTTAATTTGGAAAAAAAATTTTTTTCCATGCTTTAACTTGCTGTCTATCAATTTAGTAGATAATACACATACTTCTTTGTATATGTTTTGTATTTTCTTTTTTTAATATTCAATTATACATTTATTTAACTTTATTATTTTTCTGAGATAGAGTCTTACTTTGTGGCCTCAGGCTGTCACCCTGGGTAGAGTGCTATAGCATCACAGCTCACAGCAACCTTAAACTCTTGGGCTCAAGTGGTTCTCTTGCCTCACCCTTCTGAGTAGCTGGGAATACAGGCATCTGCCACAATGCCTAGCTATTTTTAGATACGGGGGTCTCGCTCTGGCTCAGGCTAGTCTTGAACCTGTGAGCTCCTGCAGTCTACCTGCCTTGGCCTCCTAGAGTGCTATTTAACTTTAATTTTAAGAAAAGGTTAAAAAGATATGAAATGTATTCTGTTCCAGAAAATCTTATATACACAAGCATAGTACTCATGGATTTATCATTTGGATTAGTGGAAGTATTCTCCTTTAAGCTTTTAGAAATATAATTAATAACACTGGATCCTACAAGGCAAATAAATAATAGTTATTAGATTATAAAGTTCACATGTATGAGGGTAGAATGTCAGGTGAGAGGGATAAAAGAGAAAATTGTTTTGTGTTTTCTTACCAAATGATTGTGTTAGGAATTAGATCTCTGAATCCTACTTTATGCTCTTTTGATTATACCTCATTATCTGTGTTAGATTTAGTATCACTTGATACATAACAATTTTTAGAGTGAAAGTTAAAGAGAACAAAATAGTTCTTTCAGTAATCTAAAATCGTATGAGATAGATTGGAAAATCCATAAAGTCTTCTGCAATGTGGTAAATTTCTGGCTTTTTTTTTTTAGCGATATCTATCTTTTGTTTCATACTCTCTTTTAAGGAACTAAATGCAGTGCACCAAAAATATGTACAGGTGAGCCAGGATATGGTTGCCATTTTGACAAGACTGGTCTTCATAATTGATTGAATCAACCATTTGGGAGCCCTACTCTGGTCACGGCTTTAACCATAAGAATAGCCTACCACAGCTTTAATTGCATTAGAATTTGTGATGAATTTGGTCAGCTGATTTTTCTAAGTCTCAGGTTCCTTTGGTGTAAAGAGAAGGCACGTAGCTGGCTTTCCAAAGAACTAGCAAGAGGCCCACATCCAGATTCCCTAACCTGTATGCAGGAGTGTGTGGGGTGGGCTTTGTGAGAGACCCTTTTCTGATTAGGAAATTCTTATGGCAAGCTCTGTGAACAGTCTCTGACTAAATAAGGAGGGAAATGATAAAGTTTCCTTCTAGTAATATCCAGAGGGTTTTAATAGAACGGCAGACCTCACAAAACCCAGCTCATGCAATATTGCTTTGATTCATCAAAGTGCTCCTAATTTGCCCTTCTCCAGGAAGTACAGGGAAAGTATTGTTTTAACCTTAGAAAACATTCTTACACTTTTAACCTTTGCATTTCATTCGAATAATTTAAAATCTCTAACACGAAGGGCTCCTGCAGTATTCCTAATGGACTTTATAGCCTGTATGAAGAATTCAAGCATACTTGTTTTAAGAGTTTTAGCTTTCTTTGCCATTTACTCCATAGCTAGAGATGAGTGTCATGTTAACATAACGTTAATACATGTTCTGGGCTGGAGGCTGGTGAGATCTTTCTTGGCTCTCCCCATTCACTGAGTGACCTTTCATAGCAAGACCACCTTTACAATATAAATATTAAGCCTCTTAAGTTCCATTCTTGCATAATTTATAATGCCCCATTATATTATATATTTGATTATATTTCATATTTTCAACATTCCCCAGTAAGATTATTTTATCAGTATTCTAAATATTTGATAAAAATGAATTCTTTAATTGCACCTTGACATACCGAACTCAAACTTTAGCCAATGAATGATGTGCCAAAAATAATTTCCCCACTTCCCATTCATTACATTGTAAACAAGACTCGCATTAAAAATCATCCTTATACAGTGATGGTGATTTGTATGTAGAATAATTATTTTCTGATTTTTACCTCCATTGGCTATAGAATTAAAATTGTTTCCTTACAGGTATGGATTTTTCCTGATGCCTTTAGGTACCTTGACCCCAAACAAAATTAAAATGTTGGAAAGGTCAGATGGTCAGGAAATGCTCTTTAATCTTTTTAACTGCACATAGGGTGGTGTCAAAAGTCAACAAACATTATCTATTAATGTAGTTTTATAAACCACAAATTTGAAATTAATCCCTTGATTTCCTGGAATTTGAAAAGCTTCTTGGAAGCCGAAGTAAAGATCTGCTTTCCTTTCTGATTTGAACAATCAGCCTTCTTTGAAGCAGCAGGATTATAGAAAGGATTCAGCCTCCTTCTGATCATGGTCAGATCCTTCCTTCAATTGAGCAAATCTGCATCTATGAGATCTCCGTGCTGGGATCAGGAGCTCTGAGTTCTTCTTGTAACTTTGCCAATAGTCAGTTTTATATAACTCTGGACAAAGTTCATGCTCCTGCTGGACTAAGATGATTTCATTCCTAAAATTAGACTTGAACAAGAAGATTTTTAATGTCCTTTCCTACCTCTAATTTTTTATCATTTTCAAGATCAGTACAAATTGTACAAGGTTATTTCAAATATATCTCAATCCTGCTTCTCAGGGAAGGGTATTTCTGTTTTTAAACAGAAAAAGACAATTTCTTTTGATTCAAGGCCATGTTTTTTGACTCAAGGATATATTCTGTCATGGAAGGGTTATGAACTCATAAGTAATTTAGTGTGTTGATAAATTTATACTGAAATCATAGAACAGTTCGTTACAGTTGAGCATTAAAGTTTTAACACCCTGTTGATCTTTCAGCCTTCCATATCTTGGTAAGTAAGGGCATTTACCCCCTAACATAACAAGGCACTTCAGAAAACCCCCTACTAAAAATCCCTGAGGCCCAGTCTTTGCTCCAGTCCGTATTCTCGTCCTCTTGGCTGCTCACCTGATCTCAGGTCTTTGCCATCTCTCCTGTGGCTTGATGCTTCCCTTGTTCTGTCTCTGTCATCAGAGAAACTTCTCACACAGCATTTATCCTATGACCTCCAACCCCCTCTGCCCCAAATTAAAAACTTTTGATGCTCTCTCTTCGTACAAGGTTTCTGTACCGTACAATGTTCTTAACTCTCTGCCTGTAACTTGCCCCAGCCTTTTAACTCTATGGTCCGGCAATGCCAAACTCCTTTCCTTTCCGGATGGCCAAGGATTTCCTGCTTCTGGGCTTGACCTGTAGATACCCAATCTCGCAAGCTTTTCTGCTTAGTCCTGCTTGGTGACTGAAACCTCATTTTTTGAGATCCAGATCAAAAGTCATTTTCTCTTTGAGTAATTTCTCAACTCCCCATCTCAGTTTTCTCTACTTTCATACCATTTTCTTCCACTCCCTTGCCCTAGCTCTTCTTACGCCATTGTAACTCAGTGGCCTGCACTGCACTGTTCACTTCCTAAGCCAGGACCATTTACTTAATCATGCAATGCTCTGTCCAAGCAGAGGAAATTCAGTTGAGAGGCTTTGAAGGGTTTGAAACTGGGGAATGACAAAGACTGGAGTTGTTTAAACAATATCTCAAAGTGGGGGAGATGGGTATGGATTGGAGGGGGCAGAGTATGAGCTGGGGAAACTAACTTGCAAGTTGTTTCATCAATGTCAAGTCAATGACCATGATCAAGCTTAATGTCACAACAAAGCCAGTAGTGCCCCTTCCTCTTGGCATCTCATTCTTTATCTCAGTAGAAAAAAAAAAGAGATACAAACTACAGAGATTCTTTTAGCATGAGCTATGTTGTGTCTCCTTTACCCCTCTCCCGAACATGAATGCATCTTCCCTCCTGTCTGTCTGTTCTTCCTTCTCCCTTTGTTTCCTTCCCTCCCTCCTCTTTTTATATGAACCTGTACCTCATGTTTTTATCAAGATGGGCGTGGACTGACATAAGCCTGAAGCAGTCAGAGCAGCTGGCTCTGTGAGGCTGTTTATTCACAGTTTCTAATGTGCATAAGGAAAAAGTCCACCCTCAGTGAGTGGAGTGGGGACAGGCAAGATTAAAGGCACATTTTCATTTGACTCAAACATCTGTGGGATGATGAAAGGCCTTACCATTACCTTTTCTGATTATTTGCCTCAGACACATAGCAAGCAGCAATTTATGGTTTAAAATTCATTTAAATGAATTTTGAATTATCGTGTAGCAAACTGGTTTGTTTTTTTTTTAACATCTTATTTCTATTTTTGTATAGATCTGAAGTTGAACACCCACAGTTACCAAACTGTCTGAGAAAATATATTACTTACAGCGTTGTATATTATGTGTATCCATTTGTTATCCATTCATTTGTTCTGTTGGGAGGGAGAAAGCCTTTTTCCTCTACCAACTTACGTTCAGTGCCGGTGACCTGCAAATTAACTGGCAAAGGACAAGATAACAGGAGAATAATTTATACATTTAATCAGTGTTAAGTCAATGAAAGAGACTTAACACACAATGATGTGGCTCCTTACACAGCAGAGTTAAGTGTTTATTTATGATCTTAATAAGAAGGAGGATTAGTTTCAAGGGGAAGCAGATGGTAGGAAACTAATGAGAAGAGTAAGATTTAGAAAGTTTGGATAAGGTTTTGTTTATGGACTTTCTTACCTAGGTGAAAAGTGGAGCTTCTCTCTCGTTTTAGGCTGTAAACCTCCTGGAGAGGGGATTTATGGCTCTTCAGGAGACTTTACATAAGTCAGCAAGAGAAGTTTAGATAAGGTTTTATCTGCTGCTGCTGTTTTTTCAGATGTTTTTAACCTGAAATAATCTTCATTCACATTGGTGGGTCCAAGTGGATCTCATTAATTCATTCAGCAAATATTTACTGGACATCTACTGTGTGGTAGGCATTATTCTAGGCACTGGGGACACAACAGAGGATGAAATAGAGAAAAGTCTCTGCCCTTATTGAGGTGACAGTTTAATGAGAGACAGATAATAATAAAGAACATGCATAAGTGAAATGTATGGTATGTTGTACAGTGATCAGTATTAAGGAGAACATAAAGCAGGGGCGAGTTTAGGAAGTTACAGTGTAGCAGGAAGTGCAATTTTAGACAGGAAAATTTGAGGAGATGTCTGTGACACTAGGTATTTGTGCCTGCAGTGTTTTTGGCATTTATATATTAAGAAAGCAGTGCAAACTGAGAATTAACAGCTGCCTGCCATCCAGGTGACTACTCACCTAATATAATTGAGCCCCAGCAGAAGGAAGTGCACAGCTGTTTATAAGCTGAGTGTTTTGCTTTAGGTTCCCTGACAATATAAGACTAAGCGAGTGACGACTTTTTTGGCTTTGTCAGTATTGTCTTCCTATACTAATTCTCTTCCCAGCACGTTTAGATTGTTCTGGGCAGGCAACCATAAAGGAATGGTTCTAGAAATATTCCCATCCTCACTGTGAAATGTTGTCTCCCTTAGCAACCACCTGAGTTGCTAACCTATTGCCATAGAAATAGAATGCAAAATATATAAGCCATGTAAATTTACCTTTTATTTTTTAAAGCCTTCCTATTTCTTCCCTCCTTTTTTGTCATATTTGTCATATAACAGACCCTGCCTTCCTGGGTCTGTGGTCCCAGCTCTGCTTTGCGATTTCTGGCCATCACATAGATAATTCTCTGTCCTTACAGGCCGGATCAGTCTACCCCTCTCTTCCAACTTCCCTTTAAAACTGCCTTTTCAATTTACATCTTTACATTGTAAGAATAGAAAGAGGGGATAACAGAGGAGATAAAAACAGTAATTATTCATTGAGATGGTTTTACTTAAATCCCATCGGTCTTATTACAAGTTCCTTCAGTTTTTACCATAACCATATTGTTTAACCCGCGTCAACTTCTATACTTAATAAACAATCCATTTATTTATTTATTTATTTATTTATTTATTTATTTATTTATTTTGAGACAGAGTCTCACTATGTCACCCTTGGTAGAGTGCCGTGAGGTCACAGCTCACAGCAACCTCAAACTCTTGGGCTTAAGCGATTCTCTTGCTTCAGCCTCCTGAGTAGCTGGGACTATAGTCACCCACCACAATGCCCGGCTATTTTTTGTTGTAGGTGTCATTGTTGTTTAGCTGAGCCAGGCCGGGTTCGAACCCACCAGCCTCGGTGTACCTGGCTGGTGCTGTAACCACTGTGTTACGGGCACCAAGCCATTAATAAACAATCTTTATTTAAAAAACTGTTTTTGGGTGGCACCCATAGCTCAGTGGATAGGGCTTCGGCCACATACACTGAGGCTGGTGGGTTCGAACCCCACTGGGGCCAGCAAAAAAACAACAATGGCAACAACAACAACAATAACAACAAATAGCCAGGAGTTGTGGTGGGAGTAGTTGTGTGTGGGAGTAGTCCCAACTACTTGGGAGGCTGAGGCAAGAGAATCGCTTAAGCCTAAGAGTTGGAGGTTGCTGTGAGCTGTGACGCCCACAGTACTCTACCCAAGGCGACAGCTTGAGACTCTGTCTCAATAAAACAAAACAACAACAACAACAAAAAGAAAACCCACTGTTTTTGATGCTTTAGATCCTGAAACTTGAGCAGCCTCATGGAGGGTTCTGTATTCTTCACTATGCTGTATAAACATACCAATTGTAAAAATGCTTTCAACCAAAAATAAACTGATAATGACTTTAAATGTTTTGTTTTGGTACCTGATTTTTAAAAAGTTCTGATCACATTTTCTCCATAACCCAATTAAATAGTTAACCAAATAATTTCGAGCATCTACTATACCCAGACATTGCTAAGACTGGAGGTAGAGCAATTAAGGAAGACATTTCAATTCTCAGAGAGTTCAGTGTCTAGACCGGGATGCAGAAAAGTGGGCACGCCTGGCATCTTCATGGCCGTGAAGATGTATAATGGTGAGGAGAGGCCTCGGAAGCCCACCAGACCAGAGCCTCACTGTTTTTGATGGCCAGGTGAACAGTTCAGGAAAGCTTCCTGCAGCTTGGTTTCAAAACATGAGGCAGAATCACTGAGGCAGAAAAAGCAGAATGTGTAAAAGCACAAAAGTCTGGGGAACGTCTCTGAGAGTCCCCAGAAGGTGGAGTTTGATGAGAGATTGCCGGATACAGATGCAGTGATAAGATCTTGAAGGGTATGTTGTGTCGGTCTATTCAGGCTGCTCTAAAACACCTTAAAACAGGTCATGTTTTAATGGTAAGAATCCATTCCAGGCTCACAGTCCTGGAGGCTGGGAAGTCCAAGATCAAGGTGCCAGCAGATCTGGTGTCTGGTGAGGGCCCATTCCCCTAGATGGCACCTTTCTCATGTGCTCACATGAGAGCCGAAGGGGTGATCAGGCTCCTCAGGCCTCTTTTACAAGGGCACTAATCCCATTGAGTCTGTCTCTGTGGCCTGATCACCTCCCCAAGGCCCCACCTCTTGAAACTATTGCATTGAGGATTAGGTTCCAATGTAAGTTTGGGGAAGGGGGGTTCCTGAGACCCTAGTAGGCATTTATGCTGTACTGAGGAATTTGGATTTTCTCCTGAAAGTCATGAGCAGCCAATGAAACAGAGGCAGTGGCACAGACATGAAAAGCTCACTTGTAACTTTGGGCTTTAGAAAGTTCGCTGCCAATTTAATGGAGAGTAAATCAGGGAATGGGGCAACAAGAGAGGAGGGGTTTGGGGAGGGAGACTTTAGAATTAGTACAGAAGAAAAGCCTGACCTGAAGCACTAGCAGTGAGGGTGAGGAGGGATAAAGGATTTTTGAGATTTTAAGAAGGAAAACCTGTAGCAGTTGGCAATCAATTTGATATAGGAAGCAAGGGAAAGTAAAAAGTGGATTCTAAGAGGGCAATGGCTACCAGATGTCTGCTTAAAAAAGTGAATGGATGTTTAGTGGATATTGAACATTGGTAGTGGAAAAGACACAGAATCTGGAATCTTATGACCTACTTTTAAACTACAATTCTGACATATTCTTGTTGGAAAAAATATTTCTGATCCTTTGTGAATTGGAGGGAATCAGAGACCTTCTCTACTATGACACAGGCTTAATATGGCAGTCAAATGGGGTAGATTATTGAAAGTTGGGTTTTTTGTTTTAAATGAAAAAGCATTCAAATCTAAGTTGGTGATGGTACTAGGTTCCTTTGAGAACCACGTTGGGCTTTAGTGATGGTCCCTGCTCTGCCTCCAGCTGGCCTGGTCCTTGCTGGCAGAGTTCAGGTATATGGCACAGCACTACAGAAATCTGGGCCATTGTTTGGACTATGCTTCCTGCCTCTTTGCAGTAGGCTGGTTTTATTTCTGAGTCAGAGCAAATTGCTCAATGATCCCTGCTGCCTGTTCCTTCACA
Organism: Loris lydekkerianus; assembly: GCA_963574355.1. Taxonomy (NCBI): domain Eukaryota; kingdom Metazoa; phylum Chordata; class Mammalia; order Primates; family Lorisidae; genus Loris; species Loris lydekkerianus. The sequence continues at coordinate 38,307 of CAUYPK010043941.1, forward strand.
GTAAACGTCTGTGTCGTTTGCTCTGGTCTAGGTCAGTGTTCAGCCTTCTGTTAAGCAACCTGCATAGGAGTATTCTCTGATGTACCGCTGGGTCCCCGGCAGTGGGTACCCACTGTTGGCACCAGGGAAGCAGGTACCTTCTTTCAGAGAGAATGTGGCCTCTGTCCTGACCCAGAGAGGGCTGCAAGACAGGGAGGGCATGCTCATCTCAGACCTGGCATGGTACTGGGCAGAATTCCCCTAGGCAGTACCACCTGACTGCCTTCTATTTGGGCTTGGAAACCTGTTGGAAACCAATAATCTGGAGCTCTAAGGACTTAATGCTCCACACTACCCCCATCCAGTCGGGTCCAGCACTCGTATCCTGGAGAGTTTGCAGAGTGATCTGATGAGCGACCTTTACAGCTAACTGCTTCCTTCTATCCTCATCTCTTTGCCTTTTGTATTTGTAGTTTCCCTAGATCATATCTGAGTGTGAATTTCTTTTTATTTTTCCTATTTAGGGCCCGCTTTCTGGAAGTTATATTTGTTCTCAAATCTGTTTATTATTATTATCATTATTATTATTATTATTATTTATCTATCTATTTATTTATTTTGAGACAGAGTCTCACTATGTCGCCTTTGGTAGAGTACTGTGATGTCACAGCTCACAGCAACCTCAAACTCTTGGGCTTTAGCAATTCTCTTGCCTCAGCCTCCCAAGCAGCTGGGAGTACAGGCGCCCACCACAATGCCCAGCTGTTTGTTGTAGTTGTCATTGTTGTTTGGCAGGCCCGAGCTGGGTTCAAACCTGCCAGCTCCGGTGTATGTGGCTGGCGCCCTCGCTGCTGAGCTACAGGCACTGAGCCTGTCTGGTCTTTTTATTTTATAATTAATTATTATTATTATTATTTTGAGACAGAGTCTCACTATGTTGCCCTGGGTTGAGTGCCTTGGCGTCACAGTTCACAGCAACCTCAAACTCTAGGGCTTAAGCGATTCTCTTGTCAGTCCCAAGAAAGTGGGACTATAGGTGCCTGCCACAAAAACCGGCTATTTTTTTTTTTCTTTTTTTGTTGCAGTTGTCATTGTTGTTTAGCAGGCCGTGGCCAGGCTCAAACCCGCCAGTCCCATTGTATGTGCCTGGGACCGTAACCACTGAGCTATCGGTGTCAAGCCTATAATTAATTTGTAAAAATTTAAATTAAATTAAAAAAAAAATTTTTTTGAGACAGGGTCTCACTCTTCACCCAGGCTACAGTGCCCTAGTGAGATCATAGCTCACTGCAACTTCACACTCCTGGGCTCAAGTGATCCTTCTACCTCAGCCTCCAGGGTAGATGGGACTACGGTGCACACCACCATGCCTGGATGATTTTTTAATTTTTTGTAGAGATAGGGTATCTTGCTGTATTGCCCAGGCTAATGTGAGATTCTTGTCCTTAAATCTTCCTACCATGGCCTCCCAAAGTTCTGGAGTCACAGGCATGAGCCACTGTGCTGCCTGGTCTATCTTTTTTTACTTTTTAATATTTTTTTAATTTTTCTTTCTTTTTTTTTTTTTAGAGACAAGGTCTCATTCTGTTGTACAGGTTTGAGTACAGTGACACAGTCAGCTCACTATAACCTTAAACTCCTAACCCACGTCATCCTCTCACTTCAGCTTCCTGAATGGCTAGACCTACGGGCATGGCCACCATACCTGGCTAATTTTTAAAATTTTTTGTGTAGAGACAAGGTCTCGCTATATTTCCCAGAGTGGTCTGAAACTCCTGGCCTCAAGCAATCCTCCTGCCTCAGCTTCTCATGGTGTTGAGATTAGAGGCATGAACCACCGTACCCAGCAGGTCTTTCTTAGAATGTCTTATCCTTTTCTCATTTAACAAATTTGTTATTTTCTATCTTTCTGTTATTAAAATCTGTTATTTTCTATCTTTCTAAGATCACATTTTTCCTCTACTTTTAATTTCTTAGATTTTATTGGATTTGGGGGAACTGGGGACTAAATAAAAACAATCCCTTTTTTTTTAGATTAAACTTATTTTACAGTTTCTATTTTAGGAAGTTCTGAGGATTGATGTTTGTCATATCTTTTACTGCTGTTGAATTGTTTCCATATATATTTTACATATTTTGGATCATGAGCTCACTTTCAATAATACGTTGTCAGGGAGGAGTCTCCCTTTAAAATGTTTTTGCTTCCTTTCTGCCAGGTGCTCCAGTGATGTCCAAGGCTCAGGAGCAGTTACTTAAATAAGTATAAATTTGAACTCTAAACAACATGAGGATCAGCTATGGTTAAACATATTCAGGGAAGACTTGTTTTTGCACATTCAGAGCTCAATCTAAAACAGACTAGCTTTCTTTTTGTTTCCCAGTGTAGAGGCTAACTTTTCTAATCTATCCTTTCATCAAGTTATAGTCCTTTGACAAGGACCTGGTTTTGTGTGTTCCAACTCTTCCCCCCTTGTAGGCAGGAGGTCACATTTCCTAACCTTTTACCGGCTGTAAGACCCAAACCCTAAAACAAGAGGTCAGTAAATGGCCCAAGAGCCAAATCCAGTTCACCACTTATCATGGTAAATGAAGTTTTATTGGAACACAACCACATCTATTTGTTTCTATATTGACTGGCTGTTTTCACATCACAGTAGCAAAATTGAGTACTTGCTACAAAGACCATGTGGCCTGCAAAACTGAAAATATTCACTCTCTGGCCCTTTCCAAAGAACATGTGCAGACTCCTGCCCTAGATTTCGTGGACTTGAAAACCTTGCCTTCATCTCCCTTTGAGCTGCAGGAGCATCCGTCCTTGTGATTGCTGTTTGGTGTTCCTTTCCTTTTCATTTCTAGTTCCTGGCAGTCTTCTTTTTATAAGCTCAGCTAAACATTTAAAAATATGTCTATTTTATTGTCTAAGTATTATTAGCAGGAAAGTTTTCAGGTACCTAGTCCCATCATATTGCCCAAACCAGAGCCTGCCTTCTGCCATCTTCAGAGAGTTACAATGTGTTTGTTTTTTATAGTTCTCTGATTTGAACTTATTCATTTACATTTTTAAAATTTTCCAATGGATTTTTTTTAAGACTATGAAGTTTTTCATCTCTATGTCTGTGGTATTTGATATATACAATTTTTTACATTCTTTTATTGTCATTTTTTTGTAATCCATTGATAATTTTTAAGTAAATATACTTTTTAGCTATCTTGTTATTAATATCCTGTGTTCACAGATCATGGTATTTATGGTATCAGTTCTTTGGAATTTGTTGAAATTTTCTTTGTGGCCTAATATGCAATCAATTATACTTGTCATATATGCATGAAAGAAATTTATATCTGGGATGGCACCTGTAGCTCAGTGGGTAGGGCACTGGCCCCATATACCAAGGGTTGCAGGTTCAAACCTGGCCTAGCCAAACTGCAACAAAAACGTAGCCGGGCATTGTGGCGGGCACCTGTAGTCCTAGCTACTTGGGAGGCTGAGGCAAGAGAATTGCCTGAGCCCAGGATTTGGAGGTTGCTGTGAGCTGTGACGTCATGGCCCTCTACCAAGGGTGACAAAGTGAGACTCTGTCTCTTAAAAAAGAAAAAGAAAAAACAAATTTCTTTCTGGGTGCAGGGCTTTCTTTTATGTTATATCAAGGTTGTTCATTGTGCTATCCGCATCTCTTTTAAAATTATCTGCTAGATATATTTATTTCTAAAAGATTTCTGTTAAAACCTACTGTGGTTTATATTTTTCTTTATACATTTTTTTTATCAGCTCTGCTTTATATATTTCAAGGCTATGTTGTCCACGGGCATTAAAATTCATGATAATTGTCCTCTTTGTGGATACTCATCAGTGTTAATGTTAAATTTATTATCTAATAAAGGTTAGAAATCAATTTTTTAAATGGACAACTGAAACCCTTCTGTAGGTCAAATCCTACTATGAGCTGCCAGGTTTATACTCCACAAAATGTGGAACATAGAAAGAACTTGATCTTATGTTCTCTCCTGCTGGTCTGTAGTTTCACACTGGGTAAACAGGGACATGGTTGGATTATTAGATGGTCCTGCATCTTGTAGTTCGAGTCCAAAACAAAGGGTGAGCCTTTCTTGATGATGGAGCCAGAGCTGAGAAAGTCTCTACCAAATTCATTCTGTAGATCCAGTTTTCTCTATTTGAGCGACAAGGCTGGCAATTTGGAGTTTAAGGTTATAGATATTTCCATTTTACAGCTAAGATCACATTTTTCCTCTACTTTGAATTTCCTAAATTTTATCGGATTTGGGGGAACTGGGGATGAAATAAAAATAATCCTTTCTTTTTCTTAGATTCATATGGGGGTGCGTGTGATCAGGTAACATAGTATGCTTTTATAGGGTTAAAGCCCGGGTGTAGTTGTGTCCTTCCCCCAGGAAGTGTGCATGTACCTGTTGGGTGAGAATTAACCCAAACCCTGCCTCCTCACCCCCTTGAATTTAACTGAGTTTTTCTTTCAGGTGAGCATGTAGTTGATAATCTACTGGTTCTAACTAAGTACTGGATACATGTGATGCTTGTTTTTCTATTATGATACTTTGCTTAGGAGAATATTTTCCAAATCCATCCAAGTTGTTACAAAAGACATGAAGACATGAAATCTCCATCATTTTAATGGCTGAATAGTATTTCATGGTATACACATACCACAGTTTATCTTCCATTCATGTGTTGAAGGACACCTGGGTTGTTTCTGCAACTCTGCAATTGTGAATGGTGCTGCTATAAACATTCCAGTGCAAATGTCCTTATGGTAAAATGACTTTCTTGATCATTGTCTAATAAGACCTCAAAATTTCCTTCTTACCCAAAGCCTTTCAGTAGTTTTATTTTCTTGGCAGTGTGAAATTCTTTAATGGTATCAAAAGCTGAATAACAAAAGATTAATTGCCTAAGACAAGAGGTGGAGGCAAGAGGATCACCTGTGCCCAAGAGTTTGAGGTTGCTGTGAGCTATGATGATGCCACAGCACTCGACCCAGGGCCAAGGAATGAGACTGTGTCTCAAAAAAACAAAAAAAGATTAGTTGTCTGTGACCAATTATTGGTAGATGATGATAGATTGTACATTGTTTCACTGATCTTCAGAAATGATGAAAAATGTGACTGACTGCATAAAAGAATCCAAGGGAGCTTTTGGAAGAATATTTTTTGTGGATTTAACTGCATAGTCTTCACTGTATCCTACCAGTTGTAAAAACATGAGCACAGTATCTACTTTAGGTTGAGAGTATCTATTTTTTGGTTCTTTAAGCTGATTTTTAGAAATTTAGCTATTAGTTCACTTGTTAAAGCCATCTGGTAAAATAAGGAAAAATGCTCTTGAACAAAACTGGTGTTTGAAATGGAGAATGCAACTAATGTTTCAATCTTCTCTCCCCTTTCTCTCCTTTTGTAGTATGACTACGAATATGATGAAAATGGTGACAGAGTGGTTTTAGGAAAAGGTACTTACGGGATAGTCTACGCAGGTCGAGACTTGAGCAACCAAGTCAGAATTGCTATTAAGGAAATACCAGAGAGAGATAGCAGGTACAGTAATGTGGCTAATAAAAGCTTTCCTCAAAATACTTTGGGTTGTTCATAGCATTTTAGAGAATACTTGGTGATACTCTAATTAATGAAACTCTGAAAACTCCATTATGTTAATTAGCTCCCTTTGATGTATAGCTGCTGCACCATTCACTGGTTCAAGTGCAATACTCCAGTAGAGAAGGACACAGGACTTTCAAATACTAGAGAAGAGAACGGGCCTGTGTGTGCTGGGTTCAGGTTATGTTGGATAAAGATGGATTTATTTGGTTAGATAGGGAATAAGCATTATCAGAATGGTTTGGGACAGGCATGGTGATTCACTCTTGTAATCCTAGTACTCTGGAAAGCTGACCAAGGTGGCTGGTTCGCTTGAGCTCAGGAGTTTGAGACCAGCCTAAACAAAGTGAGAGTCTGTCTCTCCTAAAAATAGAAAAAGCTAGCCAGGCATTGTGATAGGCAGCTGTAGTCCCATCTACTCAGGAGGCTGAGACAAGAGGAGCCCAACAGTTCGAGGTTGCTGTAAGCTATGCACGGCACTCAACCCCAGGCTGACTAGGTGAGGCTGTCTCAAAAAAAAAAAAAAGAAAAAAAAAAAAAGAAATGGTTTGAACCAGAAGTTTCAGTTCCTTTGGCATGTCAGGAGCTTGGAGGATGTCATTGCATCTTAACAAGCAGGGAGCTGAACAAACTGAGAAATCAGTGGCTCTTCTTGGAGCCTCTGATGAAATGAAGTCACAAGAGAGACGGCTGCTTCCAGAATTGGAGAGATAGGTAAACACAGAGAGTTGAAATTTGCCAAAGCTGGGCGGTGCCTGTGGCTCAGTGGGTAGCCCCATATACCTAGGGTGGCGGGTTCCAACCCAGTCCCAGCCAAACTGCAACAACAACAAAGAAACAACAACAACAACAAAAAAAAAAAAAAAAGAAAAGAAAGAAAAGAAAAGAAAAGAAAAGAAAAAAAAAAAAGAAAGAGAAAGAAAAGAAATTTGCCAAAGCTGAGATCCAGGAGCAGAAATCTCCAGGAACCAGTCTGGGGTAGGAGACCCTGAACTGTAGCTGACGAAGTGCTATGGGCTAGTGTGGACAAATCTGAGTCAAAAACTTTAGGGGGCTCCAGCCATTGGGAGCCCCCACACTTTTGTGAATTTTATACTTCATGGAGCTCTACTAGATCCTGAATATCAATGAAAAATCCCCTGTGCTTCTGGCAGAGAGGGAAAGAAAAAGAACCACTTTGAAACATGCCAGAGCATTCTGTTCTTAACAAGGCCCTCCGAATCTCTTCTACCAGAGCCTAATCAAACTGGGGGAAGGAAAATACTAAATTCCATCCCACTGCACCCATCCTGCTCCACCTAAGAAGGTAAAACTAAGAAGAACTTGTGAAGCACAGGAGTAGAGGCTCACTGAAGACTGAGAACTCCTCACAGAACTGCAGAACTCTCCTCCCACCCCACCAACCTTACCACCACGTCAGTAAAGGCCTATTACTACAGCTCCTTTTACCCAGTGCATCATGTCTGCCTTTCGATAGAAACTTACAAGGCATACTAAAGTTAAAAAACACAATCTAAAGAAACTTAGCAAGGACCAGAAACTGAGTCATATGGCAGGGATGTTGGAGTTAGCAGACCAGGAATTTATGACAACTATGAGTAATATGCTGAAGGCTTTCATGGAAATAGTAGACACCACGAAAGAACAGATGGTAGTAAGAACTCAGAGATGGAAATTCTAAGAAAGAATCAAAAAGAAAAGCTGGGGATCAAAAACACTGATAGAAATGAAAAATGCCTTTGATAGATTCATTAGCAGCCTGGACACAGTTAAAGAAAGAATCTCTGAGCTTGAGGACAGATCAACAGAAACTTCCAGAATTTAAAAAGCAAAGAGAAAAAAAGACTGAAAAAAAAAATGGAGCAAAATATCCAAGAACTACGGCACAACTACAAAAGGTATGACATATGCTTTATGGGAATACCAGAAAAAAAAAAAAAAAGAAAAGATAGTAAAGAAAGAAAAAAGAAATATTTGAAGAATTTGTTTGAAACACAAATTGTGGGGGCATTATGGGAAATGGAAACAGTTTTTAGGAACAAAAATGTTATTCAGGGATCTGAAAAGCTCTGGGGATAGGATTGTCTGTGTCTCCCTTCCCAGGTGCTCTGCCTTACGGTTTGTTTTCCCAACTAATAATTCTCTCTTCTCTCCACCTCATGGTTTCTGCTGACTTGGGCTTCCCTTACGTCTTGTCTCTGTAAGATGGTGTGAAGTTGTTTTAAATCATCCATGTATATTTTCTATGTGTCATATATTCAAAGTCTGAAAGAGGATTGGATTACTTAATTTATTATTATCCTTATTTGGTCAGACTGTAATGCCAGGCTACATCATGAGCTTGTTGTGACCACCCTCAACTCCCTTCCCTGTCACCATGTGATAGGGTTACACACTCGAGTTTCGTCAGCAAGGACACTCCCCTGAGCTCTTTGTCTACCAAACATCTCCACTTCTGAGTCTAAAAGGCATCTCAGGGTTAACATGACCCAACTGAACCTGGATTTTTACTCCCAGATGTACTTTCCCTGGAGTATTCTCTGTGTCGGTTCCTGCTGTCCCGTCATCCAGCTGTTAGGCCGACCCCCAGGACTCACTGAGATTCTTCTCTTTCTCTCGCACACCACATCCACCCCACCAGTTTGTGTCTTCTCAGCCTCTGTGTTCTGAATCTGCTCTTGCGCATCACCATGGCGCCCTCCAACTCTAGCGTAAGGCTTTAGGCCTCTTACGTGGCTTCTAATTAGTCTCTGCAGCCACCTTCTAACTAGTCTCTGCTTTCACTGTTCCCTTCACTCCTCGTCCATTTTTCCTCAGAGAAGCCATACAGTTCTTTCGGAAGTTAAAATCACATCACATGGTGAAGTGATAATGACTGATGCAGGTTCATCATTTGGAACAGACGGACCATGCTGGTGGGAGGTTGGTAATGGGGGAGGCCGTGCATGTGTGGGGGCATCAGTTTGACCATGAACCTAAAACTGCTTTAAAAAATAAAACGTATTTTAAAAAATCATATCATATCACTACAGCCTAAAACTCTTCAATGGATTCTTATTGCAACCAGTGTGAAATCTAGAACCTTTACCTGAGACCATAGACCACAGGCAATCTGGCTCCTCTGTGGCCTCAGCTTCACTGCAGCCACCCTGGTGTTGCTTTGTCCATCACACACAGCAAGACCAACTCTGATCTTGGCAGGATTGCCTGATTTTCATTATTTAAGCCTCAACTCCAATGTCAAGCCCTCTGACTCCTCCACGCTGAAAAAGACCCACCCACCTATGCAACCGCTATTCCAGATCTTAGTTCTCCACTGCATGACTTTTATTCTGTTTCCAGCCTCCATATCTACATTCCAGAAGAAAAGGAAGAACAGAACTTTCCAGAAATGTCCAGCATACTTTCACCTCTGTTTTATTGGCTTAAAGTGCCCTCACCTACCTAAGGGAGGCAGGAACTCTATGGTTTTTAGTTGGCCATTTGTTTCTCTGAATAAAGTCATAGAAAGAGGGAAGAACAGATGTTATATAAGCAACATCTACTATCTGCCACATGTGGTTTCAATTTTCCACTTTTTTGCGGTATTGTTCCAGAGTTTCCTCTTGGTTTATTCCCAAGAGATGCTTATTGTTAATTACCTAGAGTGATGTATATAAAGTTGTCTTATTAAAAACTTTGTTAAATATTCTTAAAAGTACTTAAGTAGCTCATATATAGACTTCCCCCCCAATTTTTTAAAATTTTGAGGTGAAGGTCTTGCTGTGTCACCCAGACTGATCTTGAACTGTTGGGCTCAAGCAGTCCTCCCACCTCATCCTCCCAAGTAGCTGGGATTACTGGAGCACACCACCATACCCTGAGTTAAAATCACATCACATGGTGATAATGACTGATGCAGGTTCATCATTTGGAACAAACGGACCATGCTGGTGGAGGTGTTGATAATGGGGGAGGCCGTGCATGAGTAGACTTTGAAACAATATGAAGTTTAAAGAGGTCATCACTATCCAATTGCTGTAGATAAATTCACTAACCTTTCGCCACCCATCTCCTTCCTCCTCCAAGGAATGTAAGTAGGCTCTTGGAAGAAAATCACTTTTAAAATCAGCTTGTAGCTTAAGTTAATTCAAATGCCACTTTATACTCACAAGGCACACCCACACCAACAAAATGTTTTCAGCTCCTGTTTTGTAACAGTGCGGTGGATGTATGTGGATCGTACATGACAAGAAACAGCTGGTGTGAGGCATCTTCTTGTTAATAAAGAGATTACAGAGAAACCTATCATTGTTATTGAGAAGATACATCTGTGTGCCCTGGAGAGATGTGGATATTCCATTAAAAATGATAGCAGTTACAAAGGATAATTGCTAAAGTAGGATGAGGGATGTGAGTGATGCAGGATCCAGGGTACACTAAACTACCATCTGCCGAGGAGGAGCATACCAGCAAGCCTTTCTCCTTTGCTTCCTTTATGTTCCAAGGCAACTCTGTTGGAGAATCAGAGTGGTTGTGAAAGAGGGGTGGTGGATTTAGTATGCTCTTATAATCTACTCCCAACTGGTTATCCATGTCAGGTTGGTTTTCTTTTCTGATAGTCTGCACACCCTTAAACTGTTTATTTCTATCAGTTATTCTCCCCCAATTGTACATTAGAATCAACAGAGGAGCTTTTTAAAATACTGATGTCCAGAAATTCTGGGAAGGTCCTGAACACAGAGGATAAGAAGCCCTCCAGAAGATGTAAATGTGGGTCAAGGTTGGGAACCACTACTCTAGATGGTTATCAGGGGGGATTTGACTCCGAGGGAGTGTTCTGGAGATACCTGTGGGTGAATCATTTTTTTCAAAGCTAAATATATATACCATATATACTGGAGTATAAGCCGAGTTTTTTCGGCACAAAATTTGTGCCAAAAAACCCGAACTTGGCACAAATTTTGTGCCGGAAAAAACTTGGCTTATACTCGAGTATATATGGTATATGTATATTTATAAGTATCTGATTATTGGATGCCATGTCTTCTTGCCATTGTTAAAGCTAATTGAGAGAAAATAATGATGCTCTTGTAATTCTCATAAATAAGCATAATTGATTAATGTGAGCAATTTATGATTCCTTCCTTATTTAATGCGTTGCACTTACACTTAGTGAAAATTGCTGGCAGTTTGTTATTTTTTCCATATTGGAGAAAAATACTTATTCTTAGCTAGGTTAGATTGTGACTAGTATTGCAAATGTTGAACTATTCTTGGTTTAAATAATGAAGTGGGAATATTTACTTCTCCAAAATCTTAAATCTAAGTGTTCATGGGTTGATTCTCATTAAAGGATCAGGAGGTGGGAGCCCTTTAATTCATAATAAACTGAGTTAGTTTCTTGTTTGAGGTTATTTAATTATCTTGATCTCCTAAATAGGCACAGTATTTGCCACTAATGCAATGCTAGAGCAATTATGAGCTAGTGTTGGAAGTGTTTTTAGCCCCCAGGGAAGAAATAACTTGTAAATGTATTCACAGTTGGGAGTAATTACCTAGGCATCTGATTGATAACTCGGTGTGCTTGGATTTTTGTATTAACTCTTTCAAGCAAGTATCAAAATGTTGATGTCTCTAATTGAGGCACTGATAAGGGGTTCGTTTTAATGCCTGCTCTTCATAGTTTCTAAAGCAATTCTAAGGAAAAACAGAGCAGTAGATCTAAGTCTTTGTTGTTGTTATAGGCTGATGTCTAAGTACTATTACACAGATTATAAAAATTATTTTAAAGGAATTTACTTTTATAAACTGCCAATTGCTTTAGCTTTAGTACTTACCTTAAAAGCTTATTGAAAATGGTATTATTCGATTCTAACCAATCCTAATATTTGTTGTTGGCCTTCAAGAAAAATCTATTCTGCTTATATGGATTTGTCATTGTAAGATTTGTACATTTCCTGCACGTAGGACTGAAGCAAGTATGAGACATCACGTTTTCATTTACTATGGCTTAGTAGTTAATGCCTTTTACACCTGTGACCTCTGTTACACAAAAGCAAAAAGAAAGGAAAAATGTTAGGGAATGACTTTGAGTCTGTGTTTGTCATTGCTGACACCCTACTCTGTATAGCTTATTAAGTAGAATGTATGGCTGGCGAGCTCTTGCACGAGGCCCCAACATGCCAGCCCAACATGGAGTCACTCATGCTAAGGTTTCACATCACCAAACCAAAACCTAAGCCGTTTACTTGTAAGAGCTGACCTTCTGAGAAATTAGGAGTGAGATGATAGCTAACTTCTGAAACAGAACAATTTCCCAAAAAGGAAAACAACAATGAAAAAAAAAAAAAAGCTCACAGCAACCAGTCAAAAGGCCCCCAGTCAACCTAAAGCTGGAAAAATAAGCAAGTCCCTTCTGCTTTACCCCGTATAAGGGAAGTAACCCCATGTTAACCAACCACTTGTGCACTATGTTGTTTCCTTGTTGCTGCTCAAGCTTCCTTACAAAACCAACCATTCTGCCAAGCCCAGAGGAGCTCCTGGCTGTTTAAATCTCATGCTGCGTGGTTCACAAATCACTGCCAGAAACCAATCAAGAGAATAGACAACCTACAAAATGGGAGAAAATATTCGCATGCTATATATCCAATAAAGGACTTAAACCAGAATCTACAAAAAATTAAAGCAAATCAGCAAGAAAAAATTAAACAACCCCATTAAAAAGTGGGCAAAAGACATGAACAGAAGCTTTTCAAAAGAAGATAAACTAATGGCCAACAAACACAGGCAACAATGCTCAACCTTGCTAATCATCAAGGAAATGCAAAGCAAAACCACCTTGAGATGTCACCTAACCCCAGTGAGAATGGCTTTTATCCAAAAGTCCCCAAACATATCAAAACAAAACAAACAAAAGTCCCAAAACAATAGATGCTGGTATGAATGCGGAGAGAAAAGGATGCTTACACACACTGTTGTGATGGTGCAAACTAATACACCCGCTATGGAAAATAATATGGAGAAACCTCAAAGAACTCAAAGTAGACCAGCCATTTGATCCAGCAATCCCACCACTGGGACACTTGCACGCAAATGTTTTTTGTAGCACAATTCATGATTGCAAAGATGTGGGATCAACACAAGTGCCCATCAATTTATGAGTGGATAATAAAATGTGACGTATGTATATCATGGAGTTCTACTTAGCCGTAAAAAGGTGGATGAATTCCTTTTGTAACAATGTAGATGGAATCAGAGACCATTCTCCTTAGCCTTTAATAGAAAAACAAACACCGCATGTACTCACTATGATATTGGAACTAAGTGAACAGCACTCATGTGCACAGATGGAAGTAAAACTCAGTGGAAATCAAGCAGATGGGCAGGAGGAAGAGAGGATGGGTAAATCATTCAATATACACTCTCTGGGTGACGGGCACACTGAGAACTTTGTCTTAAGCAGTACAAAAGCAATCCATGTAAGCCAAATTTCTGCATCCCTGTCATGTTCTGAAATTTTTAGAAAAGCCAATTAGATCTTCAAAACTCAATTTGTTGAACTTTTTTCTTTAACAAGCTATAATATGTAAATGTTATTATACAATAATATAAAAATCCCGATTTCAGTGTATAATAATAATAATTATTATTATTATCAGGATTGTTAAGTCTGTAAGCTTTCCAATACTTCCAATAACCATCAAAGTGTTATTTTGTTCCAGAAATATAAAGTAACTTTTATAATTTAATATGGCAGCATATACCAAGTATATGATTTTGAACTCACACTTTCCATGTGGAGGCTTAATTAGGATTTAGTAGAAATCATAACAGAATTGGTACACATGGTAAGGTGAGAATTTTGAGGGAAGGAGTTTAAAGAGACTTGGGATATATATGATTTTATGTTTTTTATTAAAGGTTAATAGTACTTTTAGGAAATTCTGGAATAAACATTAAAATTATTTACAATTTTGGTCTTCCTGGGCTTGTGTCTCCTGGGTAATAAAATTATGCTGATGAGGCCAAAACAGGAGGTCATGTTAATATAGCCAGTAAACTGTGTGGATGATCTGAATAATTCTCCTGGTTTTATATCTTAACTCTGTCACTTACTAGTTTTTACCAGAGAAAAAGTTTATTATTGCAGACAGTATGAGAAGAGATGAGTTCTTAATTCCGTTTCCCCGAGTATTTTATTTTATTTTATTTTATTTTATTTTATTTTATTTTATTTTATTTTATTTTATTTTATTTTATTTATTGAGACAGAGTTTCACTATGTCACCCTCGATAGAGGGCCGTGGTGTCACAGCTCACAGCAACCTTATGGGCATAAGTGATTCTCTTCCTTCAGCCTCCCAAGTAGCTGGAACTACAGGCGCCCACCACAATGCCCGGCTATTTTTTGTTGCAGTCGTCGTTGTTTAGCTGGCCCATGCTGGGTTCGAACCTGCCAGCCTTGGTATATGCGCCATAACCACTGTGCTATGGGTGCTGAGCTGAGAAAGGATTTTTAAAGATAGTTTGGTGGGCAAAGGGCTAACCAATTGGGTCTGCCAAATGGCTAGGTTGAGGGTAGAGCCATAGGGGTATAGAAATTGTGGTTTTCTGCTGAGTCAGCTTTTGGATATGGGTCCTGCGAGACCAGTAGAACCAGTTCCAATGGTACTGTGGACCATTGGTCTCAGTGGGTCAGTCGATCCACTGAATGCAGGGGCTGAAGATATCACAAAAGCTAACCTTAGGTTTTGGAAGCATGATGTTATCTGTGGGAGTAATTAAGAAAATTAATCTTTAAGACCATCAGCTATCTGATTCTTGAGTAGCAATTATAGGAAAGAAAACTTGGGAACAATGGCTGGTTATATGAAAATGTGTGTATGAAACTATGCCTATACCTTTGGAGAGTTCAGGCCTCTGCCGCAGCCCTCACCTTGTGGCCCTTTATTAATTTTACCTATGGCAGTTTCACTCTCTGTGAATCAATTTTCTCATCTATAAAATGGGCATTTTCATAGTACTTGTTATGAGAAATGAGTTAATGTGTACAAAGGGCTTAATACAGTGCCTGACATATTTTCCCTCAGCTCTTAACCACATGTTCAACCTGACAATTTATCTTATGAGAATCAAAGGCCTTAGGCGGTCATTTTCATTTTATATATAGCATTTATTTAGCTGACATTTTCAATTTGTATTGCTAAAAATTATGCACTGAAGTCTGGCTCCATAATTAGCTCATTAACATTTGCATGTCTTTTAGATACTCTCAGCCCTTACATGAAGAAATAGCATTACATAAGCACTTGAAGCACAAAAATATTGTCCAGTATCTGGGCTCCTTCAGTGAGAATGGTTTCATTAAAATCTTCATGGAACAGGTCCCTGGAGGTAAGAGATGTTTTTCTTCTGTTAAAATGTATAATTTCTGGGTGGCACCTGTAGCTCAGTGAGTAGGGTGCCGGCCCTGTATACTGAGGGTGGCGGGTTCAAACCCAGCCCTGGCTGAACTGCAACAAAAATATAGCCGGGCGTTGAGGCCGGTGCCTGTAGTCCCAGGTGCTCGGGAGGCTGAGGCAGGAGAATCGTGGAAGCCCAAGAGCTGGAGGTTGCTGTGAGTCCTATACGTCACGGCACTCCACCAAGGGTGGTAAAGTGAGACTCTGTCTCTACAAAAAAAAAAAAAAAAGTATAATTTTGAGGGCCTTGAAGAAGAGTAAAATTGAATGAGCTTTACTAGAGTACAGACCTTCATCTGAAAGAAAAAGTAGACATATGACATTACCTTCAGTTTGTTAGGGGATGTCATCCTTAATTGAGATTCAGAAAATATGATTAAGTATAGTTTATTGGAAAGCAAAGTGTGAGTTTGGTACCCTGCAGCAGTTTAATTGGCTGTTGCTTGTTACATTCTAAGGAAGACTACTTTAGCATCTTATAAGAAAGGATAATGGTCCCAGGCAAGAGAATCGCTTAAGGGGGATATAACAAGACTCTGTCTCAAAAAGAAAAGATAATGGTCTCAAGGGGTCTTATCTCTGGGACTATTTGGTCTTTTCTAATCATGTATGGGACAAAAATAAGAAGGAAATTTAATCTATAATCAAAGAAGCAGAGGTTGTAGCTGCAAAAAGCTTAAATAATTTAAAGTTCCAACAGCTGTCAGTTTGAATTATTTAGTTTCATAGAGACAGTAAATACTAGAACTATTTTAGTATTAGTCATGATGATTTGACATTGGTCTTTTACTTAGACAGTTTTTGATAACAAATGTCTTCAGATAGTGATATTTTTATATTCATGTGTTAGCCTGGTGTCTAATACAGTTCCAGGGCTGCTGTGAACAACTAATGAATGTTGGCTTAAATTAGTGTTACATTATTAATATGCTTTAAGGAGTTCATTTGGATAAGATTGTATTCCTTCTTTCTCCTTGCTTTATAGGAAGTCTTTCTGCTCTCCTTCGTTCCAAATGGGGTCCATTAAAAGACAATGAGCAAACAATTGGCTTTTATACAAAGCAAATACTGGAAGGATTAAAATACCTCCATGACAATCAGATTGTTCACCGGGACATAAAGGTAGGTTCCACCAGGACTGATTTTTATAAGTTTCTTACTGGATTATTATTTGTTTTTGAAAGTCATGATGTATTGTAAGTATTAATTTAGAATGGGGAGTAAGTAAATCTTAGAAACAAGGGCCCGTTGCGTGGTGGCTTACACCTGTAATCACAGCACTCTGGGAGGCTGAGGCAGGAGGATCCCTTGAGCTCAGGAGTGAGAGACCACCCTTAGCAAGAGTGAGACCCCGTCTCTACATAGAAAAACTAGGAGGGTATTATAGTGAGTGCCAGAAGTCTCAGCTACTTAGGAGGCTGAGGCAATAGGATCACTTGATCTCAGGAGGTTGAGGTTGCTGTGAGCTGGGCTGACACCATGTCACTCTGGCCTGGGCAACAGAGCTAGACTCAGTCACTAAATAAATAAATAGTTCTTAAAAAATAAAAAGTAAATCTTAGAAACAGCAGAAATATATCTTGCTATGCTGACTCTGTTATTTATGTTCATGTCTTACCTCTTCTGTTCAAGGAATGAACTCCTTAACTGTGTTCGGCCAACAAGGTTGTGATGTTTATGAGAAGCTTGGGTGGGGGTCCAGCAGTATAAAGTTTAAACAGGGAGCCAAGCGTGGTGATGTGCATCTGTGAGTCCCAGCTGCTCAGGAGACTGAGGTGGGAGGATGGCGGAGGCTAGGAGTTCCAGACCAGCCTGGGTAACAGCCCAGTTTCTAATGTAGACCCTGTTTCAAAAAAAAAAAAAAGAAAAGAAAAGAAAAATAAAGAAAAAGAATGAGTTAAACAGGAGCGAGGCTTCCTCCTTAGGAGTTTGCCAGTTGGTTAATTTTTGTGTCCTTACCTATAAGAGCTACTCATATACTTACTGAATCAATGGGTGAATGGTTAGAAAAACAAGTCCCCCTTTTTCTTAAGTATCACATACTCATGGATTGAATGAAAATTATTGCCCAGATTCTCTAAGATAACTAGAATAACAACTTTAGATCCTCTTTAAAGAGAGAAGATTCAGAAATAATAAATTTCAGTAAACTATTGAAAGTGAATTAATATTACTACCCGAAAATCAACCCAAGAGGCTATTGATCTGTGATGTCCTTAAATATCCCACAAAAAGAATCAAGCAACATAGAAAAAAAAGGAAAGTGATTGGAAAGTTAAGAGTATCTCAATTTAACTCGCGTACATGTATCATTACATACCTGTAAACAGCAGCAAGCTTTAATTGATTAGGAATCATGTTTGACCTGGTGACCTGAGGAGCAGATTTTGAATAACTGATAATATATAAACAAAAAATGGTATCAGGAATTCACCATTGAGATAAACTATTAATGAAGAATACAGAATGTCTCTTTGTTTACTCTAAGGACCCCTTATTTTGTTGGACTTACTAGGTCAACAGCAGAGAATCTGAAGCAAGATAACATTTGTGATTAAAGTCCTCTATTCTCTAGGGTGACAATGTGTTGATTAATACCTACAGTGGCGTTCTCAAGATCTCTGACTTTGGGACATCAAAGAGGCTTGCTGGCATAAACCCATGTACTGAAACATTTACTGGTATGTTTTTAGAGTGACGATACAGATCTTGTATAATTAAAAAAATAATTGCTGAGTTTGAGCATAGCGTGAGAGAGAAATTTAGCCAGTGTTCTCATATACATTAATGTTGGTATTTTTTGATGCTCGTTGAAAAATTTTGTACAGAATTTAAATGGCCCTTTTCTCTTCTTGTATTTATATGACTTGCTTAGACGCTTGTTTAATGCCCTGAAGATTTTTTTTTTTTAATTCTCAAGTAGGTATTTGTTGTTCTTTTTAGGTCATAATTTCTCTCCTGGTTGACCTACAATTTGGCAAGATTATTTTTTTTTGAAACATTTCTTTAGCGGAACCTTTCTGTGATTCTTACTCATACCCTAATCACTTCCCCTTGGACTATGAATTCCCTCTCCTCCTCTGTTTACTCCCTGTGGTCTACTCCCCTATTCCACAATATAAATAACAGTAGGATTTCAATTCAGAAGAGGAAATGACTCAGCGATTCAGAAGAGGGGTGGGGAAAGAGCTTTCCTGAGGAATGAGGCAATGGGGTGACTGAGCTGCCTCTGGTGCAGTCCTGGGAGGGAGAAGAAAAAAAAAGAAAGGTAACAGCAGCCAAGAGGAAACTGAGGCTCAGGAGATTAATGACGGCTCAGCAGTTAGAGGGGAGTTATCTGGGACTTCAGCCTGGTCTCTGCTCCCAGTACTTATCTCTCAGTGATACTGATTCTCATGAAGTGTAAAGTTCTTCTGTTAGGAGTATTAGAGAAAGATACATTTAGCAAAAAAGAGAAAAAAGATAATGAATAATCTTTGGTCTCATATCAAACAAAAGGCTGAGACATCCGCATTTCTCAATTCTGCGGGGTAGGTGGTAGCACTTCTGTTTGCAGATGAGGAAATTAACTGTCAGAAGTCACGCAGCGAGGACAGGATAGAGCTTGCTTTTAATCTCTCCTTCAAGCTTTGCTTTCACTTTGGCCCCGCCTTCCTGTAGTACCTATTCTAGTAGCCTGAGAGGTGGGAAGGAAGGAGGGAAATCTCATAAGATTTCTCCTCAGAACATTCAGTCAGTGACACATCAGGCCTGGGTCCCACCTTCAAGGCAATGGGTATTTCAGGGCACAGAATTAAATGCGTTTCATATACTACACTTGATGTTAGCCAGAAGGCCGAGAAGTAGGACACAACATTTCAAGTGCATCTTTTTGAATGAAATAATTTTCAACCTGTTAGTAACTTTGAATGTCTTCACATTTCTTTCCTGATACTTTTCATCTGGGCAAGAGATGTTTTAGATGCTTCCAAGACTCAGAAACTTCCAAAAGGAAAATCCCTACTTTTTGCTCATGTTTTGGAACAGGATGTTAATACAATGTCTTTTGCTAAATCTTGACAGCATTTTTTGGAAAATCCCCAAAGGAGTTGTAGAAAAGCAGTCCCTACATGGTCCTTTGCTTGTACTTCTCCCATGGGCGTCACGTGAAAGTGATGTATGTGGCTAACATGCTTGAGTCTGTCCCCAGCGCCCATCCTGAGGCCTGGGTGTGCAGGTCTGGGTGCCTCCATATCACAGCCAAGTCCCAGGTGTTTACCCAGCCTTTGATGAAAGAATATTGCCCTGTTCCCTCTGTTGGTGATTGTAGTGAGGAGAAAGGCAGTAACGACCTGTTAGTGGAGTGCTCACAGTCTACCTGGCTGAATCTTTCTCTCCATGCCTGGTTTCACTGAAATTCATGTATCAACACTGATTGTTGGGTATCATTATCCCAGTTTATGATGAGAAAATCGAGATTCAAAGAGGTTAAATAGCTTGCCCACAGTCGCAACTGCTTGTTAGGAATAGAGATTTCAAACTAGACTTCACAGGCCAAATGACATTAATTGTCTTGCCCCCGAACCCAGTCCCACCCACACTCTTCTGTCTCAGTTGGTGGCCACTCCAGACTTCCTGGGGCACCTTTCTATTCCCACACTGCAACCCAGTTCACCGAGGAAGCCCATTGGCTCCGCCTTGAAAATATGCCTGAAATTGGACCCGTTCTCACCACCTCCACTGCTGCCACCCCCATCATTCACCTGCATTGCTTTTATTGCTTTCAAACTGTTCTCCTGTGTCGCTTTTGCCACCTCGTGTCTATTTGCAACACAGCAGCCGGAGTGATCCTTTTAAAACCTAAACCAAGTCCTGTCTCTCAGAACCCCAAGGCTGTTTCTGAGAGTAAAGTAGACAAACTATGGACAAGGCTCTGAGTGGATGTGGAATCCATTACCTTTCAGACCTCGTGTCCTGCTCTCCTCCCCTGCCTACTCTGCACCAGAAACACCTTCCTGCCTTTCCTCTGGGACACAGGTAGGGTCCTAGTGCAGGGCCATTGCACATGCTTTTCCTTCTGCCAGTCACTCCCTTCTCCCAGCCACCTGCACAGCTAACACCTTCAAATCTTAATTCAGATGTCCCCTCCTTAGTGAGACCCACCATAGACACCCCATTTACCATAGTAGCCTCCCTGGGCACTCCGGTTCCCTTTACCCTGGTCTATTTTTTTTTTTTTTCCTGTCGTAACACATCACTTTCTAACAAACTATATAATTTACTTACCATGCTGATAGCACATTATCTGCCTTCCATTGCAAAACTCTAAGCTCCACAAGCCCAGGGATTTCTGTCTCTTTATTGCTGGAATGGTGTCTGGCCCTATCAGTATAGATCTCTTGAATGAATGGATAAGTGAACCTCAACTAAGGAATAGAGATTTCCACTTATGCCACTTCCTCAGGTAGTTGTAGTGGCAAAGAAATCCTAAAATATTTCAAAATAATTTAAGAAATTTTTGGCATGTAGATACATGAAGTATAGATTTTATAGTTAATAATCTCACTTGTTTTTCTTCAGCTGATGTTCAGATTGGCCTTGCATCTTCATTATCCAGCTCTATAAATTTCTTTTTATAAAATATCGTGTGTCATGTGTTTATGGAATAAAAAGAAGAGCAAATATGAATGCATGACTCAACTTGGTTTTTGGCACTTGCTCAGTGGGGGATAATTAAACACAATTGGCAGATAGAGCTCTTTGAATTATCTGATAAGTAAAATATTGCATAATTGTATTGTTGACATTACTTGAATCACCCAGTTTTTAAAATTTATTATATTTTTAATTAGTTATCATTCCCTACTTAGGTATTAGTACAACTTAAATTCTTTTATTAATTCTGTTCTTGACCCAGAGGTGAGAAAGGAGAAGGGTGGTAGGCTTCAACACATATTCTCTAAAAGGGTACTTGATTTTATTTAAATCATAAAAATATCACTTGGAGGAGAGCTACAAATGAAGATAAATGGTAACAATTTTGTGCTAAGGGTAGGTGAGTCTTTGGGGAGAGTGGTTGCCCTGTCCTTGGCCGGGTGAGAGGCTTTCTGAGAACAGACACATGCAATTGTATATGAATATGAACTTGAATTACTGCCATGCAGTGATGAGGTCTGGAGGATGGACCTGCAAAATGACAATACTCAACAACAATGACATACTTTTATTTGTTGTGATGAGCAACAGTTTCCAGCCTGTGATAGTGGTTTTCGTAGAAACTGTTTTGGAGGAATTTTACAGTTTTCACCTATAAATCATGCATGAGTCATTCACAAAAGGTGTAATCTGTATTTATCAAATTGTCACTTTGGTTATGAATCAGAAAATACTACAGCAGCTTTTTTGGCAAACACCTTGGGATTTGAAGTTATTCAACATGGCTTCTTGGATGGGTTCCTGTTTGCTGATTACATCATTCCTCTATCAGAAACGGAAGCCATGGTGATAATATGTTCCTGACCACACTCCTCACCTATTGCTAGACTTTGGGAAACCACTGTAAGGGGTATAGGAATCCAAATCTAGCCTCTCGTTTGGGCCACTGGGGTATTTTCAATGGCCAGGGGTGTGCCAGGTCAGAAGCAAAACCAGAGGCTAAGAGCTTTCAGTTGTAGCACCCTGTTCAGCTTCCTAATTTCATGAAACTTTAAATCACCTCTTCTCCATTTCTTTCTTGTTCACTGTGTGATTTTTCTATACTGATGATTTTCTGTCTTGATGGCTCATCACTTGTCTTCAATCTGTTAAACCTGTTTATTCCATGGACCCTAGCCACAGCTCGGGTCAAGCATGTTCAATTTACAGAATAAGATACACCAGAAACTTACTTGCATTATTCTTCACAATGGCTTCAGAATCTTCATGCTGTCATGATTAAGAAATAGAAAGGAAAAGAGAAAAATTAAGCTTTCAGTCCAGGAATTGAGAAATATAGATAGAACCAAAGAAATGGATGAATGAGCTAGATTGTTCCTGCAAAAGGTTAGAAGTATGCTTTATAACAGTCTTCGTGCATTTGGAGAACTGAACACGGAAAATGTGTGTTTGTGTATTCTCAGGTGTTCTCAAAAGAC
This sequence comes from Loris lydekkerianus, assembly GCA_963574355.1. Lineage (NCBI taxonomy): Eukaryota > Metazoa > Chordata > Mammalia > Primates > Lorisidae > Loris > Loris lydekkerianus. The sequence continues at coordinate 60,466 of CAUYPK010043941.1, forward strand.
TAATTGTTAGAAGTTTCTAAGAGGTGCCATTGGAATGATGCCTCGATCATACCCTGCTGTCTAGGGAATGAGAATGTACCTCTTCACAGCCAGATAATAGTGATAAATTATTTTTATGTCCCCAGTAAAATCCATTATAAAAGCTGCTGTTTCCATTTTTATTAACAGCAAAGAAAACTGAAACTCAAAAAAGACAAGATAGACTGGAATCGTGTTTGTGAAGTTGTCTATTATTTATGTGTCATTTAGATGCCTGTTTTCTTTTCTTAAAGTGGAAATGTGCTTGAATTATTTCCAGGTACCCTTCAATATATGGCACCAGAAATAATAGATAAAGGACCAAGAGGCTACGGGAAAGCAGCTGACATCTGGTCTTTGGGCTGCACCATCATTGAGATGGCCACAGGAAAACCACCATTTTACGAACTGGGAGAACCACAAGCAGCTATGTTCAAGGTCACACTTCATTTATCTTATAAACAAGTGGAGAAGGCTTTCCATAGCTCCTGGATGTTCTATGTGTGTATGTCTCATCTTCTTAGGTAAAAGTGAGCAGGAACCGAGAGCACCTTGAAATTCAACAAGGCTCTCTCTCATCCGTGTCTGTGCCTCGCATCTGGGTCTCTCTCTGCTTTAGTTTTAGTTTTGCTCATTGATAAAGTGAGATTCTGTGTGACTTCCTTGGTCCTCTTTTTAACGATGCAGAATAAATAACACATCACTATATAGAAGATGAGTTAAGCTCTTGGGGAAAAAGTCTGAACATTTTCCATGAAGAGAGGTAGAAGAACTTTTTTTTTTTTAACTGATTTAGGAATTAAATCAAATCAATATTTTCCTTTACCATATACTTTGAAGTCTCCATTTAAAGGGGGCGTAATTTCCATTTTAAGTAAATCAGTCTTATTCTCATATATCTGTTCTTCTACCCTGTGAATTTGGCTATTCGAAACTCTTTTTGGGAGTAGGAAGCAGCCCCACCACCCGAAGTAGGAGGCAGCTGATATACAAATAGCCCTGTAATACATACTTTCTGCTTTTGTATAAAGCTCGGCTTGTTTTAAACTTGAAGTTGATCTGATAGGACCCTGCTGGTATAAAAACAAGTAGTGTAACCAAGCATGAAGGACTGATGACAGGTGCTGGGGGAGCACCCTCTTTTGCTGTGATAGATGTTCTTCTCTTCTTGGCCAGTCTTTCTAGTTTTCACTGGTATCTAGAACTTATTCTAAAATGCTGCTGTATTGCTCACAAGTACAGTAACTATTATGCCACATGCCTTTGTCACTGTTAGGCCAGCCCAGGAAGTGATACTTATGTTAGAGACATGAAATGATTGTTTGTATCCAGGTGCCAACATGGTCAAGATATTTGAGACTTTGGGCAAATTTTTTAACCACTTTGAATGTTGGTTTTCTCACCTATGAAAATGGTACCTACCTATGTAATGGGAGGTTTTTTAAGATACTATGAGCTAATCTATGCAAAGCACTTAAAACTGTGTCTCACACATAGTAAAGGTTATATAATTTCTAAAAATAATCATGTTATTACTTATATAGCAAATTTATATAAGCTATATAACAAAAAGATTTCCTTAGAAATTTTCTCAGTGCTAAATACATAAAAATATCATTAGAAATTTTATGGAATAGCAACAATAAGAAGTAAATTCTGGTTGTTACAAAAATACTGTTTAATTCTAAGGCAACTTTAAATATCTCTTTTAATGTAGGTGATTTAAGACAGGGAAAATATTTGTGGATTAGAGGAAAGAAGAGAGGCTTTAATCCAAACAAAGCTTCAAATCCCAGGTCTGTCTTTTCATAACCATGTAACCTCACCTCTCCTGAGCCTCATTTCCGTCATTGATGTAATGAGGGTAATATTTAATCCCGAGTGGTTGGAAGAATTCAAGGAGATTCATAGATGGAAAAACCCCAGTCCAGTGCCTGGCACATAGCTACTGTGAGCAACTCTGTGGTCTCAATTAAAATGACCCGGCGTCCTAGTGTGCTCTAAACCTTTGAAGGACGGAATTATTACTTCATAGTGCTGTCTGCTGTCTTGAACTAATGGCACCGCGTGTGCCACCAGTAAAGTTGTGAAAGCACTCTGCAGACCTCCCCTAAACCACAGAAAACGCATCTTATCTCACTTTGAGAAAAACCATGATTTTGTGGTATATGAGAAAGGAGCTTGTTGCACTAGGCAACCAAGTTTTGGGACCTGGAGCTCAGGTAATGGGATGGTCACTCAGAAGACACACTGTACTTTTTATATTTATATCTTAGGTGGGAATGTTTAAAGTCCACCCTGAGATCCCAGAGTCCATGTCTGCAGAGGCCAAAGCATTCATACTGAAATGTTTTGAACCAGACCCTGACAAGAGAGCCGGTTCTAATGACTTGCTTGTTGATGAGTTCTTGAAAGTTTCAAGCAAAAAGAAAAAGACACAACCTAAGCTTTCAGGTATGTGGTTGCAGTGAAGAGGATATAGGCCAGAGTCACCAAATCTGAAGCTTTTAAGATGGTATCATTTTCCAGAAGTAAACACATCTGTATACAAATATCGCTGGAAATTGGTATAAACATTAGCACAGGGCCCTCGGCATTCGGTTCTGGTACCAGGTAGCTCTGTAACCATCAATTACACAAATGCTGGGACCTTATACATAGTAGCTTTTTAGAAAATTCTTTTTATTTTTTATTGTGCATAATAATAGTTTTACATGTTTATGGGGTGCATGTGATATTTTGATATAAGTATACAATGTGTAATGATCATAGCAGGGAGTTTGGAGTTTCTGTCATCTCAAACATTTATCATTTCTCTGTTGAAGGAACATTCCAATTCTAATCTTTCAGTTATTTTAAAATAAATAGTAAATTATTATTAACTACAGTTATCCTATCGTGCTACCAAACTCTAGATCTCATTCATTCTAACTCTAATTTTGCACCCATTAACCACCCCCTCCAGTACCCTCCCCAGCCTCTGGTAACCATCTTTCCACTATCTCTCTTCATAATTCAATGTTTTACTTTCAGCTTCCACATGAGTGAAAATGTGATACTTGTCTTTCTGTGCCTGGCTTATTTTGCTTAATATGTATTATGCATGCTCCTGTTTCATCCGTGTTTTTGCCAATGACAAGATTTTATTCTTTTTTATGGCTGAATAATACTCCATTGTATGGATGTAGCACATTTTCTTTATCCACTCATCTTGATAGACACTTAGGTTGACTCCATACCTTACCTATTTTGAGTAATACTGCAATACCATACCTTACCTATTTTGAGTAATACTGCAATAATAGTTTTCTATCATATAGTTTGTAAGTAGTTAATATATCTCATTCTAGCATTGCCAATACTAAAGTTAAAGTGAGAAGGGGAGACTTGGTGCTTGTAGGTCAGCAGCTAGAGTGCCAGCCACATACACCAGGGCTGGTGTGTTGGAACCCAGCTCAGGCCTACTAAACAACAATGACAACATCACCAACAAAAAAGTAGCCCGGCGTTGTGGCAGGCGCCTGTAGTCCCAGCTACTTGGAAGGCTGAGGCAAGTAGCTTAAGTCCAAGAGTTTGAGGCTAGTGTGAGCTGTGATGCCACAGCACTCTATCGAGGACGACATAATGAGACTCTGTCTCAAAAAAATAAATAAATAAAAATAAAGTGAAAAGGGGGAGAAAATGTTGCATTTTAGAGCTAAAACCCTAAAACCCTGTAGGGCTACAGGGCTACCGGTTGTTACACAGCTGTGAACTTCCAAGCCATCTAGATAATACATGTATGTTCTTTTAATTTTAGGCAGTAGAAAGTACTTGCTTCCTTTTAGAGATTGCTTTTCTGAATAATCATCACTCCCCCAAAAAAGAAAGGAAAAGATTGCCAGCTGTAAATAAAACAGCAATGTGAAAATCTAAATAAATAATCTTTTTGCAATAATTTCCGTATCTCATTTTAGAAAGAAAAATAAGTAAATGATTCAGTGGTTCCTGGCATTTTTTTGGTGTTTTTATTGAATGAGGATGGGCAGATTGAATGTTTGGGAAGGACACTGATCCCATTTCAAGCATTCACATTCTGTTGATTTCTCAGTTTAACAGCAAACCCAGCGTGTGCTTATTTATTGCTATTTGCTTTTCTTCCCACAGCTCTTTCAGCTGGATCAAATGGTGAGTTTGTTTCTACCTTTGCCCCTGAGCTGAGGCCTGGTGTCTCATGTCATGAACTCTTGCATCCCCTTGATGTGTCCTCATCCTCTCCTCCCTGCTTACATGGGGAGCTTCTGGGTAGAGGAGTCTCTGCGCTTTTCTTTTCTAAAGTTGGCTCTTGCTCCAATGAGCATTTCATGGTGGTTCTCAGAAAGTTTCAGATTTTTCAACCAGGCATAGTGGCTCACACCTGTAGTTTTAATACTCTAAGAGGCTGAGGCAAGCGGGTAGCCTGTGCTCAAGAGTTCAAGATCAGCCTAAGCAAGAGCCATACATCATTTCCATTAAAAATAGAAAAAGTTAGCCAGGTATTATGGCAGGTGCTGTAGTCCCAGCTACTCAGGAGGCTGAGATAGGAGGATTGCTTGAACCTAGGAGTGTGACGTTGCTAGGAGCTAGGCTGACGCCACGGTCCTCTAGCTAGAAGCAACAGAGTGAGACACTGTCTCAAAAAAAAAAAAAAAAAAAAAAAAAAAAAAAATAGTTTGAGGTTTTGGAGCATTTCAGGTTTCAGATTTTTAGATTACGGATGCTCAGGCTGTATGGCATATATTAGTCACAGTATTTTCTTCCAGTTGTGTACAAAACACACGTACGCATATTTGAAATCTTAAGGTAGAGTCTGAAAATAGTTGGAGGAAGGAAAAGAAAAAAGGAAGGCCTATCTGGCTGTAGATTTTCATAAACCAGAGTTAGGGGATGAGTCTTTCAAACCTGTCCACTTGTCTGATCAGAGTCTGAGTGCCACACTGCCACAGCCCCCACCCATTAGTGATCATTGATCTGCCGTCACAGTGAACAGAGTCAGAAGTCCTGCTGACCGTCATCCCCCGTCTTTGAGGCGGTTGCTGATTCAGCCCAGCTTAAGTGGAATTAAGTAAAAAAGGGATTCAGGCAACAATGGATTCCCTTTCTTATAATTCTACACCGGCCTTCATTAATAAAAGACTTTTGTAGCATTGGGACATGTATTTGGTAAAAATATTCCTGGCAAAAATTTACTATTTTTAAAACTAGTGTTTGATTACATGTAGGCAACTCTATTATGTCACCTCGGTTGCCATTCAGATAAAGTAGAAGCCCCTGTTTGCTGTATAATCATTAATATCTGAGAACCAGGAAAGACCTAAGAGATCAATCATCAAGCCTATTGGTTTCCAAATTTTTTTTTTTAGCAAAAAATCTTTTAAATATGTGTCCTTAAGCAGAATTATTATATGTGCTGGTCAGAGCATGTTTGTTCCAGGTAAAACAGAGTTGGAACCTGTGGTTCATTCATCCTGTCTGAGGCATCTCCAAAATGCTAAAGTGGATCCTTAAGCATCTAAGGCATATGACTTAAAAATTATGACTCTGGTCCTATATTTTATAGATGTGAAAACTAAGGTCTGTAAATAACAATAATTAGTCAATAGAAATTGACTAGAGGCGGTTGGAACTCAGAACCCAATGAGCCTGGTGCTTCCTCAGCTGTTTTCCACCCCCTGAGATATTCTGGTTGGGGTGCCGGAGGCCCCTTCCTGGGTTACCTCCTTCACAGGTTATATTGAAGAAGGGAGATAGTCACAGTCACACGACCAGCCCCTTACTGTGGTGTCATTATGCTGCTCATTGCAGTGACACACTGGATAAAGAACATAAGCCTCTTTCCACAAGCCTTTCAGTGTGCATAAGTGTTTAGAAGCATGAAGTGTCGTTTCCTTGCTTTGTCACCGCAGAGTATCTCAGGAGCATATCCCTGCCGGTGCCCGTGCTGGTGGAGGACACCAGCAGCAGCAGTGAGTACGGCTCTGTGTCGCCTGACACGGAGTTAAAGGTGGACCCCTTCTCCTTCAAAACAAGAGCCAAGTCCTGCGGAGAAAAAGACGTGAAAGGAATCCGGACGCTCTTTTTGGGGTAAAACAACGTACTGACTTTACGTGAAAGACGTATGTTGTTACATGTGCCACTTTATAAAGGAGATTGTGATTTATGCTGCATAAATTATTTCAGCATTCCAGATGAAAATTTTGAAGATCACAGTGCACCGCCTTCCCCTGAAGAAAAAGATTCTGGATTCTTTATGCTGAGGAAGGACAGTGAGAGGCGGGCCACGCTTCACAGGATTCTGACGGAAGACCAAGACAAAGTCGTGAGAAATTTAATGGAATCCTTAGCTCAGGTAAAACCTGTCACGGGTACTTTATTTACCAGAATCAATGTGTTTACCTGTGTCATAACCATCTGGAACGGGGGTGTGTGTGAGGCACGGGGAAGCTGTCATGCTCATGATGGCAAAACAGGCCTAGCCCTGGGAGAGACGGAAGCAAAGCCCTCATGTAGAAACTGTGGTTTTGAAAATAAGCTACTTTTTAAATTCAGAAGCCAATTTTTAGGGCCAGACATGCTGTCTCACGCCTATAATCCTAGCACTGTGGGAGGCTGAGGCAGGTGGATTGCTTGAGCTCAGGAATTCAAGACCAGCCTGAGCAAGAGCAAGACTCCACCTCTAAAAATAGAAATGGCCAGGCGCTGTGATGGGCACCTGCAGTCCCAGCTACTTGGGAGGCTGAGGCAAGAGGATTGCTTGAGCCCAAGAGTTTGAGGTTGCTGTGAGCTGCAACCCTACGGCACTCTACTGTAGGTGACAAATTGAGACTCTGTCTCAACAACAAATAAAAGAAGCCAGTTTTTCATGTTGATGAGGTTCCGCTGGTCCGTATGAGCCTCTTTCACCTGTCATTCACTTGTTTATCCATTTGGTCAATAAACCAGAGCTGAGCCACGTGAACCACTAAATTCTGCAGCCACCTGCCAATTGCCCCTCTGAGCATATGGGAAAGATCAGCACATGCAACAGAGACCCTGAGCTGCGAGGCTACATGTAGAGCAAGGGTGACAGGTAATGGTACGAATATTGCAGTAAGTCCTCACTTAGCGGGGACAGTGGGTTCTTGGAAACTGTGGCTTTAAGCAAAAGGATGTGTAATGGAATGAATTTCACCACAGACTAATTGATACCAGAGTTAAGTTCCTATGCCATATTTCTGGTCATAAAATCATCACCAAACTACTACATAAAGGCCAAAACACTTAACAGTTTTACACACTGAAATAAATATGAATTCTACATCTATTTATGAAAGATTAATGAAAAATAAATAAGATGATTATTTACCTCCTTGTCCTAGTTCAGGGTTGTGGGTGGCTAGAGCTCATCCTGGCAGTTCAGGGCACCAGAAAGGCACCAACCCTGGCCAGGGCCCAAACCCATCGCAGGGCACAGGTAAATGTACACTCACACTCAGTCTGAAAGAACATAGATACACTAGTGAACCGAACATGCATGTCTTGGGCATGTAGGAGGAAACTGGAGACACACACAGATATGGGGAGAATGTGCAAACTTCACACAGGCAGTGGCGCTGGCTAGAAATCAATGATATTTTTTTCTCATCAACATTAGAATGAAAAGCATTGAACAGAATGTTATTCGAGGATCTGTTTTATATATATATATATGTGTGTGTATATATGTATATATTAGAAGGTAATGTATATTTTGAAAAAACAAAGCTTGTAGTGCCTCTTATTCCCTGGTGTTGTTAGTTTGCTAGGTCTGCGTCTTAGTCCTTTTCTGTTGCTCTAGTGGAATACCTGACACACAAAGAAAAGAGGTTTCTTGGCAATCACCGTGAAAAAAAATTAAAGAAAAGAGGTTTACTTTGGCACACAGTTCTGGAGCCTGGGAAGTCTAAGATCGGGCAGCCCATGCAGCAAATGCCTCATGCTGCTTTAACTCATGGAAACTGGAAGAGCAAGGGGGCTCCTAAGGAAAAAGAGAGGAACAAAGGGAGCCCACCAGCTTTGTGACAGCCTGTTCTCTTGAGAACTAACCCAGTGCAGGAGAACTGCCTTCATCCATTCAGGAGGGCGGGGCTTGCCGGACCCAGATACCTCTCACAGGCCCCATCACCTCTCAGCATTGTTGCACTGGCAGTTAAATTTCAGCATGAGTTTTGGCAGGACAAAGCACATCCAAATCATAGCAGACTGCCAGAACACAATACCACAAACTGGTGGCTCCAGCAACAGAAACTTATTCCCCACAGTTGTGGAGGCTGGAAGTCCGTGACCAAGGTGTTGGCACGTTTGGTTTCTCCTGAGGACTCACTCATTGGCTTGCAGATAACGGTTGTCTCTCTGTCCTCACGTGGTCTTGTCTCTGTGCACTTGCACCCTGAGGTCTCCTCCTCTCACGAGGACACCAGAGGATCGCAGTACAGCTGGATTGTGGACCTCACTAAACCTTAAGTATCCCTTTAAAAGCCCTGTCTCCAAATATAGTCACATGGGAAGTTAGGTCTTCAGCGCATGAATTTGGGTGGTGCACTTCAGTGGGCGTAGCTGGGAAAATGTGTTCCCGGAGATTTTGCTCACAAAGAGGAGGGAGAATTCCCTCCCCAAATCTGCATCAGGGAAACAGAATTTCCCTTAGCCCCAAATACCTGGGGTCAAAAGCAGCTCAGGACTCTTGTGGATACAACCCTCCCACAGACATGCTCCCTCCCAGACCTGACATTGGTCATCCTTTTTTAGTTCTGTGGGCATCAGGGACTCATCTACCTGCTCCCCCACCCCGGGCCGGTTGCCACCTCCTGTCCTTCAGGATCACTGTAGAATGCACAATGCTTCCACCTTCCCTGTGTCCCCTGGCAACAGCTGCACTGAGGATGGGGCTGGAGGTGTCCAGGCCAAGTTCTTAATCTCTGTGCCCAACAGTTTGCCCGACCTCATCTTTTATGAGGTGCAAATGTAGCAAGGCTCTCTCCTTGGTTCTTACTGAACAGCCTCAGCCTGTTTTTGTCTTGAGACCCTCACTGTGGCCTCCCTCCTTCCTTTCCAGACTGAACATGTTGTTTTAAGAATTCCCTGATGTCCACTCTCCTTGAGCCCCTGTTACCAGAAGAGCTGAAAGGTTTTATGTGCACAATAGGGCCTCTCTGGGTCTGAGGAGAGTGGAAATGAGCACTTTCTACACTCTCTGAGGAAACCCTGACTCAGGTCCTAAAGGAAAGTTGTCTCAGACAGTTACTCTGAGGGCGAGGGGACCTTCTGATGTCGGGGAGGGTGGGTGGTAAGGATTCAGCGTGGGGTAGTGGGAGATGTGGAGGAGACTGGAGCAGTGGCCTTTTCTTCCACTCTCTGTGGTCATTCAAGGACTGAGATGAGACAGGATTGACCTAGAAGGAGGAACTGAGTGAGACGGAGGGAGCTGCTGGGTGGCATTTGAAGTTCATTCATTTATTCAGCAAATACTTATTGAACATCTACTAATGCCACGTGCTGTTCTGTGTGCTGGGGATATACAGTGAGCAAAACACAAATGTGCACATCCCACTGAAGTTGATATTCTAGTGGAGGAAGAGACAGAATTTTAAAAAGTTAGTAAATGTGTATTAAATATATAGTAATAATAGCAAATGTTCTCTATGGGCCAGATGCTGTTTGTAGCATCTGTATAGCATCATGTGTATTTGCTCATTTAATACTCAGTCATCCTAAAGTAATTGTATGATTAGTGTCCTCATTTAATAGATGAGGAAACTGAGGTCCGGAGGACTTAAGTGGCACGCCAAGGTCACGCTGCCCTAAGTGATGGCGTCAGGATTTGGACCCAGGAAGTCTTGCTCCAGAGTCTGTGCTCTTAACTGCCACTGTTCTGCCTCTCTGGTGTGCCAGGTGGTGAAAGTATTGAGAGGAACATATTAGGGGAGGGTTTGGAAGTGCTGAGGAGGGGGGACAAAAAGGAGGTGGCCATTCACCACCGTGGAGTGAAGGCCTCTCCTATGGCCACCAGTTGAAGATGTTTGATTTTAGGTCAGAAACGCCTAGAGCCCAGGAATTGCCTAAATCTCTTAATTATCCCCAAAGGGTGTGCTTTTTCAGAACAGAAAGTGTCAGCTTGTTTGGGCTTTCTTGTTGCCTCCCTGCTGCCCTCCATCAGGGCAGGGATGTGCTGGCCATTGCTGTAGCCCCAACCCTCAGCACAGAGCCTGGCAAAGGGATCACTTTTGCGACTGTGCTAAAATTCTTAAATTTTGGAGCTGGTTAATCATTTTCAATCGTTTAGCACCTCCTAGTTTTTAAAGCATGCTGGAATGTTCTCTATAAAAGGTGAAATGAAAGAACACTTTAAAAGCAACTATCAGAAGGCATGCCTTGGTGCACTGGCATGAAGCCATCAGTGAGTACCAGAAACTGCTGAGCAGAATCACATGCCCAGCCAGAGGGTCAGGTGACAGAGTCCCTCTATGAAGGACACTGTGATATCACATGGTGATTCAGTGGCAGAGCAGGTCCTGAACAAGTCTCACAGTTGGCTCTTCAGCTATTGGGGCAACAGAATATAATGGTTAGGAGCTTGGGCTCAGCTTGGATCATTGTTTGGGGCCTGGTTCCATCACTCAAAGGCTGTATGATTTGGGCAAGTTATTTAACTTCTCAGAGCCTTAGCGTCCTCATCTAGAAAAGGGAGGAAGTTACCTCATCAGGTTGCTATGAGGAGTCACTGGGGTCATGAGTGATTTAGACCATCAGAAAGTTTCATCACTGTTAACCGTTATTGTTGTCACTGACAAGCAGGCTAGTGATAGTTACATAATATCTCTAATTTTTCTACAACCAGAGAAAAATGATGTTTTACATTTGATTTAATGTTTCTAGATACAGCTTTACATTTATGCCTACACTTTATAACAAAATCAAAATGTAGGTGTTGGTCAGGTCCTCAACCACTACATTATGACAACCACTACAAGACAAGGCTTTTAATCTGTAACATCCTTCCAAAATCTATTCCTGGTTTTTTAAGGAAGTTCAAAGGATAATGACTAGAGAGCACCTTTCCAGAAGACTCTGTGAGTGGTACCAGGAGTGCTCAGGATAATGGGCACACTGTCAGATGCCACCTATGGTACTGAGTCAGGCTCACCCAGTACTATCTACAGTGCCTACTTATGAAGGCACGTGAATGAGTTAACATGGAGAGACAGGGATTAGAACAGAAATAAATGATGATGCAAGCGGATAAAATAGCCTGGACAGGAAACATTTCCCAGAGTAGAGCTCGTTCCTTTGTAGGACAGTGATACATACCAGAAAACCAGAGGCGACATGTTTTTCTGTTGTGAAAACAAAGCTAATGTAAAAAAAAAAAAAAAAAAAGTTTGCTATTTGAACTGTTGGCAAGCATGGAACTGATTTTTCACTAAGAGAAGCTTCCAATTTCTGAATAACTCACATTTTTCTGCCTGAACATATTTGTATGATGTTATGGTTTGCCTGTGAATCTTTACTTTGGGTATAATTTGGTTTGTGGTAAGAAAAAAAAAAACAGACACAATGTACACAGCTATGATTTAATTAAAAAAAAAACCAAAAAAAAAAAACCAAACAACAATAAAGTTTATAATGGTTCCAAGGCTGATTTTAAAATATTCCCTTAACAGCTTTCAAACTTTTCAATATAATCTTTTCTCCTGAAAACATAAATATGAGTGAGACTGAGTTCCAAATGCAAATATATTGACAGAAGCAACTTGCTGGTGCTTTTCTCTTTCAATTGAATCCTAGAAATGATAATTTTCACAGCCCAGTTGAGGAATTTTAATTTTAATAATGCAGTGAGAAAACATACAGAATGCGGTAGAAATGAGAATAATAAAAATCCTGTTGTTTCTTAAAGTTAAATGAGGATAAATAACCTCCTACTGTGTTTCCTTTAAATAAGCAAAAAAAAAAAAAAAAAAAATCCAATTTGAGAGTGGCCATTTGTTTAAATATTGCATCTTCTGTTTAACATGTAAAATAATACACTGGTCCATTCTTATAACTAATTGTGTTATTGATGGGTAAGGAATGGACTTTGGCCCTTTTGGTTGCCAGTGACTGATGCACTCTAAGAGCACTTGAAGCACCAAGGACATGTTATAGGTATACACACAGCAGTGAGGGAAGTGGCCTCAAAGAATTGCCCTCCTGGTGCCTAGCTGAGCCTCACAGAGACCAAAACCAGAGTGTGAGTCCCAGGGACGTCAAGTTCCCGGAGTCGGCCCCTCTTTTTTTCTGGATCTGGTGCTGTTGGCTGTCTGGGTGTGCACGTCTGCTTTTTCCACTTCTCTCCCCACTATGATGCTTCTCAACTCCATCACTTCTGCTTCCTTCCTCATAATTGGACATACTTAAGACCATATTTTATGACTTCTCTCTCTGTACAGACTTTGATATTGAGAATCCTGTGCCTATTGCCCAAATCTCTCTTTAAAAGTTTTCAATTAAGGCTTGGTGCCTATGGCTCAAGCGGCTAAGGTGCCAGCCACATACACCTGAGCTGGTGGGTTTGAATTCAGCCCGGGCCCTCCAAACAACAATGACGGCTGCAACCAAAAAATAGCCGGGCATTGTGGCAGATACCTGTAGTCCCAGCTACTTGGGAGGTGGAAGCAGGAGAATCACCTGAGCCCAGGAGTTGGAGGTTGCTGTGAGCTGTGATGCTATAGCACTCTACCCAGGGTGACAGCCTGAGGCTCTGTCTCAAAAAAAAAAAAAAAAAAAAAAAGTTTTCGATTAAAATGTCTGAGAGTAAGAATCTTACTGCCTCAGTCTGTTTGGGCAACGCTTGGCATATCTGACTATATCATGACTACAGACCAGGGTGTGGGCTAGGTGCCCTTTCTCTCAAAGTCTGATTATTTCTTGTTGGGTATGTGTGTGTGAAGAGTAGCCATATGATTCAAAATATGGTGTTTTCCCTTACCAGGAGGCATTTGGAAGCCCAGCTCTTCTCAGAAAGGACTGTGGGGAGTGTATGCCCATGGCTGGTGTATCCAGCTTGCATTGACTGAGGCATTGTGGGCTTTTATTCTCACAGGGTGCTGAAGAACCTAAACTAAAGTGGGAACACATCACAACCCTCATTGCAAGCCTCAGAGAGTTTGTGAGATCCACAGACCGAAAAATCATAGCCACCACATTGTCAAAGCTGAAACTGGAGCTAGACTTTGACAGCCATGGTATTAGCCAAGTCCAGGTGGTACTCTTTGGTTTTCAAGATGCCGTAAGTATGATATTTTCTCAAGGTTTTCTCACAAACTCAAGCTAAATTTAGTTAGAAAAATAGGATAAAATATAATTCTTCTTGTCTTTTCTTTCTTCAATAATTGCAATGAGCTCTCTCTTCTCTTTGGATGATAAATTGGGATATTTGCCTGTGTAGGTGCTTATAAGTATCAGATTTGTTTGGTGCGTTTGCCTTCTCCAAAGTTTAGATACACATAAAATTGAATCACCATGGAAAATTACAAAATTTATAAACATCTCCCATGGCCTGAACTTTGTTCTTATGAAATTATGTTGGGTCACTATTTATTTTGATGACTTTAGCAACATAACACACTTAAGTCATGCATTTTCTAATGCTGTATGAAAAATGCCACCTAGTGGCCACTGAGAGAAATTTAACAGTACAGATCAGAATGGTCATTGCTGAATAAAACCAGTATTTTTTCCCCCCTAGTTTTTTTCTACTTTCCATACAGAACATTTTAAATGTATTTGTTTCATAAGTATACACTATGTTCTAGCCAGAAATATACTTCAGAGTACAGAGCATTCCTGACTGAAAATTAAGCAACATAATCTAATGAGAGAGTGCTGAGAATTCTCTCTAAAACTGAGTTGCTATGCAACATACCTAAAAGCCAGTCTTCTGAAATTCTGATTCAGAAGTGTCTGTTTTATTCCTGGGTAAGACTTATCTGTGGAACTTTGTGCCAAAAAAGCCTCAAGCCACTTCCAAAAGACCCTTACAAGGTATGGAAGATGAAATAAGAGTGCGCCTGACGGTGGTGTGAATATGGAAGTATAATTTTACTTACATTGCAAAAGTTAATTCAACACTAATGTAGTTAGTGCTCCTGTGCAAAAGATGTCTTAGCATTGCAAATTTGGAGCATCAAAGATCCCCAATTTAAAACCAGGTTAGCTGGACATGGTGTCATGTAGTCTCAACTACTTGGGAGGCTTAGGTGGGAGGATCATCCTTTGAGCCCAGGAGTTCAAGACCAGCCTGGGCAACATAGCAAGACCCCATCTCAAAAAAAAAAAAAAAAAAAAGAAAGTAAAAATAAAACCAAATATAATCCTTTAAAACCAAATAAATTCAATATAATCCTTCCATGGCCACTAATTTTCTCTGAGATACTATGTAACCCATCTAACTTGACTGAGGTCATAGGAAATGAAAGCAACTGGCAAAGCCTATCACTAATATTAAATGCTGAAGGGATGGTTGGTGACATTATAGCTAGGGAGACCCAGCCATCTGTAAATAGAGTAAATAATTTAGCTAATTTGTACTTGCTCACATATCTGGTTTCTAGCCTAGATCTGGAAAGCAAATTTGCTGTAGAATTCAGATTGAGAGCTATTTGGTTGTAATCCAGGGCCTCAGGCCAGGTCAGATACCCACCCATGTACACACACACAGACATACACCTGCTCTTGCTCACTCAAAGTCCACATTAGGAACGCCTTTTATACTTTACTGTAGTGAAGAGCTAAGAGGAGCAGGTCATGGTTATAAAGATTCCTTTTCTACCTCTTGTGTGTGACTTCTGAGAGAAATATTCTAGTTTGTTATGCTCATTAGTCAAATAAGCAAGTAAATCCTTTCAAGAAATTAAGGTACCATGACAAACTCAGTCTGAATGGATTTCCTAGAATAAGCAGGAACCCAGCAGGTTCATTTCCTGAGCAGCTAGAAGGAGGAAGTCCTCAAACTGACTCCCTTCTAAACTGGGAACTTAGATGAGGAGGGACCAGGGGCAGGAATGAGCAACTAGAGCTCCAGCTCTTGGCATGGGTTCTCAGTGGCTTCTCTCTCCAGCTTCCTCTGAGATCTCTAACTAGAGCCCTGTTAGGAAAATAGTCTCTTTTCTTAGAGAGCTATGTCAACCAGCAAGTAGCGGAGTTTATCCAAACTTTAAATGAGCCTATGTTAGCCTTATAATAAAAGGTTGTCTTAGAAAGGTAATGCACATGATTTATGTGTGTATACACATGCACACATATACATGCACAATGGAATATTCAGCCTCGAAAAGGAAGGAAATTCTGACACATTCTGCAACGTGGATGAACCATGAGGATGTGCTGAGTGAAACAAGCCAATCACAAAAGGCCAAATCCTGTGATTCCTCTTATAAGAGGTACTTAGAGAAGTCAAATTTATAGAGACAGAAAGTAGAAAGGTGTTTGCAGGGACTGAGGGTAGGAAAAGTGTAGAAGTTCAGTTTTACAAGATGGAAAGAGTTCTGGAGTTGGATAGTGGCGAATGTACTTGGTGCCACTGAACTGTATACTTAAGATGTAAATTGTGTGTATTTTACTACAATTTTTTAAGAAAAAACAAAGACAAAAAAATCTGTATAGGTATAAATATTTCAGTGTCTATTTGTGACACTGTGTCTAATGTGAAACATTACTAGTCACTACAAAAAGACATCCTTAGAACAAAGATCTAATGTGAACAGGTCTCATGTCTTCATTGTGCATAAAATAAACAAATAAAGGTGAGCAGGCTTCCTGAGTATTTTAGCAGATCACTCCCCTCTTTACAAACATGAACAGCCATGAGAAGGAAACTAGGCCTGTGTCATCGCAAACTATAGGTAGCAGCAAAGGCTAATGTTTACTTTACCTGTTCTGTTCTTCTAGATCACCAGAATATGAGGAATTTTTTTAACAGCTCTTTGGACTCCCCCTTCCTCCTTTCCCCATCCCCCACCCATTCTGCAGATGTTATAAAAGCTGGAAGCCACATCCTCTGAGTCCAAAAGAAGTGACATTCGCATTGAACTGAACACCTTTCACTTAAATAACGTATTTGTTTACATAGAGATCACTAAACTTTCATTTGAAGTGGCAGATTTTAATTTGTTTTCCAGTGACATAAAGACATTTCTTGTAATTCAATGGGAAGAAACCTTTTAGCTGTTTTTGTCCAAGTGTTTGAATCAGCTAGGTCATTTGCAATTAAAAATTAAAGTAGGCTAAATGTCATTCTTTTTCTCCAGGTTAATAAAGTTCTTCGGAATCATAACATCAAGCCACACTGGATGTTTGCCTTAGACAGCATCATCCGAAAGGCAGTACAGACAGCTATTACCATTCTGGTCCCAGGTCAGAAATATTTAATTACTCTACAAATATCTAGTGCTTGAATATTTAATATGACTGTTCACCTATTATTTCTAATGTTTCCTTAGTGCTTATAAGACTGTGGTAGCCTTTTTATTTATTTATTTTATTTTATTCTGGAGACAGAATCTCACTTTGTCACTCTCAGTAGAGTGCCATAGCATCATAGCTCACAGCAACCTCAAACTCTAGGGCTCAAGCCATTCTCTTGCCTCAGCCTCCCAAGTAGCTGGGACTACAGGCGCCACCACAATGCCCGGCTATTTTTCTGTTGTAGTTGTCATTGTTGTTTAGCTGGCTGGGGCTGGGTTTGAACCCGCCAGCTTTGGTGTATCTGGCTGGCGCCCTACCCACTGAGCTATGGGTGCTGCAGAGAGAGGGAGCTTTAGATGAGAAACTACTACACGAACCTTTGCAAATTTCAAAAGACATGACAAAAAGACGACAGATTTGAAAGTACCTATATACTCGAGTATAAGCCGAGTTTTTTCGGCACAAAATTTGTGCCAAAAAACCCGAACTCGGCAAAAATTTTGTACCGAAAAAACTCACCTTACACTCGAGTATATATGGTATGCCATCAATAGGCCAGTATTGTGTCATTTAACACCAGGGATAAGTTCTGAGAAATGCGTCATTACGTGGTTCTGTCATTGTGTAAGCATCATGGAATGCTCACACAGACCTAGGTGGTACAACCGACCACACACGTGGGCTCTGTCGTGTACCCCGTTGCTCCTACGATATAGACCTGCATAGCAGGTTACCTGACTGAAGGAACTTTCTATTTCCTTCACATTATTTGAGAGAATTGTTTTTGGCATTTATATATACATAATATGATCATTCAGAGTGTACAGAGTTCAGAGGATACGTAAGGATAATAGTAAATAACTGAAAATTTTCCCTCTTGAAAAGTGAGATTTATACTTGAGGACTATAAAACTTCAAATAGTTTTAAAATTTTCAGCTTAGAGATCAAAAGTGTAACTCAGAAATTTAGCAATTTTTAATAGAAATGTAAGACTAATTTTAGAAGTCTTTAAAAGGTCTGTTTATTCTCTAATCTAGAATTGCACTTTCTTAAATTATTTTTAAAGTTAGGTATTTTTCATTGTTTTATTCCCTTGTAAATACAAATAATCCTAGTAACATAAGTCTTCTATTCTGCCAACATTTTTTGAGAGCCTAATGTTTAGCCCCTATACTAGGTGTTAGGTTTGCAAAACTAATGTATTAATACCTGACCAGGCACAATGGCTCACGCCTCTAATCCTACCACTCTGGGAGGCTGAGGCTGGTTGATCACCTGAGCTCAGGAGTTCAAGACCAACCTGAGCAAGAGCAAGAATAGAAAAATTAGCTGGGCATGGTGGCGAGCACCTGTAGTCACAGCTACTCGGGAGGCTGAGGCAAGAGGATTGCTTGAGGCCAGGAGTTTGAGATTGCGTGAGCTATGATGCCATGACACTCTACCCAGGGCAACTAAGTGAGACTGTCACAAGAAAAAAATGGAAACACCTGATTTTGAGTCACTCTTTTATAGATAAATTAGGAAATGAAGGAATGGGTTTTGGAAAAAGAGAAGAGAGAGGTCAGAAAGCAGAGCAGAGTTGACATTTAGTTAGTCTTAAGAGATAAAGGGTGAGCATGTGGAAAAATTGGAACCCTTGTGCCTTGTCGGTGGGTATGGTCTATAAAATGGTTTAGCTGCTATGGAGAGCAATTGGGTGGTTTCTCAAAAATTAAAAATAGAAGTGCCATATGATCCAGCATTTTCTCTTTGGGTATATATTAAAATAACTAAAAGAAGGATCCCAAAGAGATCTTTATATATCCATGTGCATAGCAGCGCTATTCACAATTGCCAAGAGATGGAAGCAACCCAGTTGTCCATCAGTA
The DNA here is from genome assembly GCA_963574355.1 of Loris lydekkerianus. Lineage (NCBI taxonomy): Eukaryota > Metazoa > Chordata > Mammalia > Primates > Lorisidae > Loris > Loris lydekkerianus. The sequence goes on from CAUYPK010043941.1 coordinate 78,832, forward strand.
GATGAAGGGATATAGGAAATCTGTCCTACACATACAATGAAATGCTATTCAGCCTTTAAAAGAAAAGAAATTCTGACACGTGCTCCAACTAGATGAACCTTGAGGACACCCTGCTAAGCAAAGTGAGCCAGTCGCAGAAAGACAAATGCTGCATGATTCCCTATGAGGCAGAAACAGAATGGTTCTTCTGGAAGCCACAGGAGGAGGAAACAGGGAGTTGTTTGAGGGACGTAGTTCCAGTTTTGAAGATGAAAAAGTTCTGGAAATCGGTGGCATAGGAATGTGAATATACTTAGTGCTACTGAACTGTACACTTAAAGATGGTGAATTTTATGCCATATGTTTTTTAAACCGCAATGAAAAATTTTAAAAGAGACATAAAGGAAGCCAAGGCCATGTAAACCTGGCCCTGAAGAAGGACATTCTTGTTTTTTTAATGAGCAAAAGTGGTAAGGTCTCCTTACATTGTTGAATTTGAGGTGCTTCCCCAGCAGGAATACCCAAGAGGTTCTGGAGGTCCTAGTGTTGGGGCTGGAGTTTGCCATCCACCCAGTAGAAGGACCTAACCTTCATAGAGGTGAATGAACCCATCTTGGAGAATGAGTAGAAATTAAGACGGTGAAGGATAGAGTCCCACGCACCAGCTCTTAAGGGGCTAGTAGTGGAGAAAAAGTATTTTTAAAGAAGAGAAACAGAAGCCAAAGATTTAGAGGGAAATACTATATGTGGGTCAAATAAGGTAAAAACAGAACAGTTACCCAGAGGATTGTCTGGCAGGCCTTTGGTGACTTTGCCATAGTGGCCATATCAGAGTGGTGGGATGGGGTCTTCTGTTGTTCCCGCTGGACCCCCTTCCCACTCTCCACACAGAGGCTCTTAACCTTCCACTTGGAAGAGGCTTCAGGGAGTCTTTGCAAACCTAAGAAATCTAGGCAAAATCAGGAAAGCTAGCCAAGATGTTGTATGAATATGTTTTTCTTCTGGGGTGCATTTCCGTGGCTTTCATCAGATTCTTGTGGGTTCTGTGATCCAGTTAAAAGAAGTTCCATATGCCAAGGCATATGGAGTCAACATTTCTTATGCCCTGATTTCACCTAAACTATGAGTGCGATTCTTTTTGTGGGCCAATTCTGCGGAACACATTGCAATTTATATTTTTTCCTATGGGAAGATGTCATCTAAGTTCGGAAGTGACTTGCAGATGAGCTCATGGTATCAGTATAGGCTTGTCACTTTGGTACTTTAAATTTCAATGGTTAGTGAACAGGTTAGAAGAGGATGCACACTAGAAATCAACCCAGTCATTAGAGTCTAAAGTGAACATAAGCCTGCGGGGGGCATTTTCGGCACCTGCCCTGCATCCTCTTACATTCTGCACGCTCACCTTTGTTTCTATAATCTGTTTATCTCAGTTTCCTTATCTCTAAGAAAGTTAGTAGTTACCAGATATTATACAATCTAAAAATGTACTTGTATAAACAATTCTTTATATTCTTAACAGGTTTTTACATTACTACCTTTCTTTCAGATTTTTAGCTTCCCCCCCCCACATACTTTAATGTGCAATGTGAACATTTTCCTTCTGTTTAAATTACCATATATACTTGAGTATAAGCTGAGTTTTTTTCGGCACAAAATTTGTGCCGAGTTCGGGTTTTTTGGCACAAATTTTGTGCCGGAAAAAACTCGGCTTATACTCGAGTATATATGGTAAATCATTCTGGGGTGGCACCTGTAGCTCAAGCGGCTAAGATGCCAGCCACATACACCAGAGCTGGCGGGTTTGAATCCAGCCTGGGCCTGCCAAACAACAATGACAACTACAACCAAAAAATAACCGGGCATTGTGGTGGGCGCCTGTAGTCCCACCTACTTGGGAGGCTGAGGCAAGAGAATCACTTAAGCCTAGGAGTTTGAGGTTGCTATGAACTGTGAGGCCACAGCATTCAACCCAGGATGACAGCTTGAGGCTCTGTCTCAAAAAAAAAAAAAAATTAGATCATTCTGAGTTAATGTATCTTGTGAATTTTGCAAATTCAGTGGAAGAACAAGTCGGAATTAATATGCAGAAATCCATTTTCACTTCTGGAAAAGCAGACGTGAGAATACTCTCTTATTGATAGTAGGGGGCTTGACGTTCATAGCTCAAGAAGTCAAGGCAATCTAATTAACCCTACTGTTGATATGCCAAATAGAACTGAGGCCACATTTCAGCCTTGCATCTGAAAGTGATACCGCTGATCAAGAAGACTTGGATGACGACCATGAGGAACAGCCTTCTAATCAAACTGTCCGAAGACCTCAGGCCCTCATTGAAGATGCTGTGGCTACCTCAGGGGTGAGCACGCTCAGTTCTACTGTGTCCCATGATTCCCAGAGTGCTCACCGATCACTGAGCGTACAGCTTGGAAGGATGAAAATAGAAACTAACAGGTAAGTCCTACACTCACAGCGTTGGTTTCTTCTTATTTTTATAAAAGTGCATGTGTTTTTGGTCTACTTTATAAGTTAGTTGGTCCAAAGGAAATACAAAATATGATTCCTTTATCTCATTCACGTAAACTTGATTGAATGCCTTTCTTTATAAAAACAAGAGTTTTCTATTTGATTGGGTTTTTTGAGATAGGGTTTCATTGTTACCCTGAGTAGAATGCTATGGCATTGTAGCTCACAGCAATCTCAGTCTCTTGGGCTCAAGCAATTGTCTTGCCTCAGCCTCCAAAGTAGCTGGGACTACAGGCACCGGCCACAATGCCCAGCTAGTTTTTTCTATTTTTAGTAGAGATGGGGCCTCTCCCTTGCTCAGACTGCTCTGGATCTCTTGAGCTCAGGGGATCCACCAGCCTCGGCCTCCCAGAGTGCAAGGATTATAGGCATAAGCCACTGCGCCTAGCCAAGAGAGGTTTATTTTAATCTCTTCTGTGAAATACCACTTTCTGTCTTTCCCAACTCAAGCCTTCTGCAGCATCATTTCTTTGACTGCTGTTTTATCTCCAACTACACAGATTTTTAGAGCAACTTAGCTGTAACCTCAGACTATCTTGGAAACAGACTTAGAGCAGCCCGTACCTACCGAAAGATAACTGAAAGAAAGAACAGAAAGCCCACGTTCTTGAAAGTCCAAGATTTGGAGTATCAAGTTCTGATAGGAGAAGGCGATCTCTGTGCTTGAGAAGACGAAACTAATTAATGGTGCTAAAGCTTTGACTTTTAAAACCTTTAAAGGAGGATAAATGACCACATTCAACATCCTGTTTTATTTTCAATATGCTGTGACCGTATCTGGGGCTTAACTTGTCATTGAGAATTAGGTAGCCTAGCCCCCATAAGATCAGGTTCTTAAGTGAACAGTACATATTTCCTGTTCTTCACAGCTGTCAGCACAGTTTAGTGTCTAAATCTTTGTGATTTATGGCTTCCTGTACTGGCTGCAGTTGACATGTGTGGCAAACTGACTTTATTACTTTGGTTCTGCAGTGAAAACTTTTTTTTTTTTAGTGAATCAATAAAAGTTGTTCAAACATTTAGAAACGTTAGTTGAAAATTCTAGTTATTCACTAGGGAGACAAAACATACTTTGTTTCTAGTCATAAAGTAGAGGTTTTTAAAGGTAAGCTGGAATAGCAAACTTAGTACAAGTAGTACAGAATTCATCCTATCTTCAGAAACACATTTTTTTTTTTTGCACAATTAACTAAATCTGTATACACATGTCCTCTATGATGTGCTGAGGAAATCTGTTTTTATAGAGGAAATCTGTTCTTATAGAGGAAAATTGGCTGACTTTCATATCCCAATCTCATCCACTGAAACTCAGCTCTTTACTTGACATCTCTACTGTTGCAGGGTCCTCAAACTTTTTAAACAGAGGGCCGATTCACTGTCCCTCAGACCGTTGGAGGGCCGGACTATAGTTAAAACAAACAAACAAAAAACAATGAACAAATTCCTATGCACACTGCACATATCTTATTTTGAAGTAAAAAAAGAAAATGGGAACAAATACAATCACACCACCTCATGTGGCCCATGGGCCACAGTTTGAGGACCCCTGCTTAGTGGAAAAGAACTTGGGTCTTTTTTTTTTTCCCCCTGGGACTTCATCTAAATCTGGTGTCCCAGACAGGGTGCAGTGGCTCATGCCTGTAATCCTAGCACTTTGGGAGGCCGAGGTGGGTGGATTGTTTGAGCTCACAAGTTCAAGACCAGCCTGAACAAGAGTGACACCCCCCCCCCATCTCTACTAAAAAAAAAAAAAGTAAGTAAGTAACTAATGGGGCATTATGGCCAGCGCCTGTAGTCCTAGTTACTTGGGAGGCTAAGGCAGAAGGATTGCTTGAGCCCTGGAGTTTGAGGTTGCTGTGAGCTGTGATGATGCCATGGCACTCAACTCAGGGCCCAAAGTAAGACTCTGTCCCAAGAAGAAAAAAAAAAATCTAGTGTCCTTCATGTCCATTTTAGGTGTTAATGGCAGTCATTTCTCTTTGAGTAACTATATCCTGTAGTCCTTAGTGGAGTTTTTTGGACCCCTGCTCTTATCTCTGGAAAAGGAAATTCACTCATTACTGTTTTGCTTCAGCCCTCCCCACCCACAGCTTCTGGTCAGAATTACGCCCACAATAAAGCTACTTTGTTTACCAAAGAGCTGGTATATCTGCTTTCCTGGCCCTGGAACCTCCTGCCTACACACCCTGGCTATGTCAATAGGATCTACCTCTGCAGTGCAGCTTGGATGTGCGCTCCTTCCCTCTCTCCTTGGCCGGTTGGGTTGGCCCTGCATTCCCTTCCACCTTGGCCCCGCCATCTCCAGTCACCAAGGGCTGCTGTGCTCCCGCCGGGCGCTTTCTTCAGAGCTTCACCCTTCTCTCCTGAGGGTCTCCCAGTTGTTAGCTGAAGGCTGCTCCTTAAATCTGCCCATTTCTGTGGAAAAGACGAACATTTGCACATTTCTTATTTTGATACATAGCTGCATTTTTCATAACACCCCACATGTTTATTTATTTTTTTCTGTACATATGTGCATTTGAATCTGTGAAATCTGTGGGGTAAGTGGCCTCCTTTTTCTTTTTCAGTTATATCTCTCACAGATGCTCTAGCACCCTCCATCACCCTCACGCATGAGCTTCAGAAAGGGCAGCTACTTTAGGGCAAGCACCAAGTGGCTAAAATAAGGGGCTGCTCTTGTGTACATTGGTCCTTGTGATTTTCAGTTGAACATTACTTGAAATATAAAAGTATATGTATTGCAAGATAAATCCAAAGAAAATGTTAATGTGTTGTTTTTAGGAAAGTCTGTAACTCTTGGTGTTAAAAATCTTAAGCTTATACTATTTGGGATAATCACAGATGAAGGTAAATCGGGGTTATCCAGTTCTTCTTGATTATTTGAACATCAATCGAAGTAACAAAATGGCTTTAGAGTATGTTTTACTTCTATTTAAGTATATGCTTGCCTTAAAATGTTTTGAAAATTCACTTCACTCAAGGAGATGCTGGGACATTATTAAAACCTAATGGCAAAGGAGCTGACTGGATATCTGGTTTCCTTATCCTGCAATTCTGGAATTTACCAACCCACCTCAGCACACCCACTCATCTGAGTTAACCATTGACCTCATGGCAGAGCCTTGCCATACTTCTCTGGGAACAAGAGGCAGAAAATTGCCTTGGTTTCAAAGTATAGTGTGTCCTAAGTCACCATGAAGTCACCATACTACATATACAGTGGAAATGGGAAATTTTAGCTAAATGTACCTTTATTTTACAAATATTCATTACAAAATTTAACAAAAAGATGGCCAACATGGAGAGAATATTTTGTAAACATTTTGTAAAATTTTGTAATGAATATTTTGTAAATAAAGGTAAATTTAGTTATGATTTTCCACTTCGCTATGTATGGTGACTTTGTGGGTGGCTTTTAAGCCAGCTTGTATTTCTCTACTAGCTGAACACAACAGAAAAATAAAGTTGATGGACTGGAAATGTCCTTAAGATAAATTCTTCTAAAAGCTGGATTTGGGACAAATGAGATGACCCATCAATACTGTGATTTAACATTAAAGCTCTGGCTTTTTTTTAATAAAGACAGAGTCTCACTTTTGTTGCCCTCGGTAGAGTGCCATGGTGTTACAGCTCACAGCAACCTCCAGCTCTTGGGCTTAGGCGATTCTCTTGCCTCAGCCTCCTGAGTAGCTGGGACTACAGGTGCCTGCCACAATGATCGGCTTTTTTAGTAGTTGTTGTTGGTGCAGTTTGGCTGGGGCCAGGTTCGAACCTGCTACCCTTGGTATATGGGGCCAGCACCCTACCCACTGAGCCACAGGTGCCTCCAAAGGTCTGGCTTTTAAAGAAAAGAAAGAACTACATAGTCTAGCCAGACGCCCTCAAACTTTTTAAACAGGGGGCCAATTCACTGTTCCTCAGACAATTGGAGGGCCGGACTATAGTTTTTTGTTGTTTTTTTTTGAGACAGTCTCAAGCTGTCACCCTGGTAGAGTGCTTAGCATCACAGCTCACAGCAATCTCTAACTCCTGGGCTCAAGCGAGTCTCCTGCCTCCACCTCCCAAGTAGCTGGGACTACAGGCACCCGCCACAATGCCCAGCACCCGGCTATTTTTTGGTTGCAGTCGTCATTGTTGTTGGGCGGGCCCAGGCTGGATTCGAACCCACCAGCTCAGGTGTATGTGGCTGGCGCCTTAGTCGCTTGAGCCACAGGCGCCGAGCCTGGACTATAGTTTAAAAAAAAAAAAACTATGAACAAATTCCTATGCACACTCCACATATCTTATTTGAAGTAAAAAAACAAAACGGGAACAAATACAATCACACCACCTCATGTGGCCAGCAGGCCTCAGTTTGAGGACCCCTGGTCTAGACTAAGATGGGATAAATTCTGGGAAATGTCACCATGTTCTTTGAGAAAAGAGTAAGATAAGCCATCACTGTTCCATACATGTAGAGACCAGACAAAAAATTACCAACTTAAAAATTCATACAGAGCTTGCTATCCACTTCTTTGAATATTGTTTGTGTTGGAGTAGGTGAAAAATTCCCTGCAACCCTCTGCTTCCCCTTGTTGCTTTCAGCGCTGGTACATCATCAGCCTGATTGTGTGCCACGCTTACTCTGCCGCTGTCTCTGTTTACCTGCCTTCCTCAGACCACTTTCTCAGCCTGTCATCGTGTTTGCTTTTATCCCACCTGTGCTTCCTACTCTATTGGGAATCCTTTCTCCTCCCTCAGGCCTCATCTTCATGTCCTGTGGGAATGGAGTAGAGCTTGGGGATCCGGGAGGGAACTCCTTCTGCCCTCAGAGGGCTCTTTTTCAGAGCCTGAAGCTGCAGCAAGGAACAGAATACCCCTTATTAAAGGCCAGGCACTGCCCCTAGCACCTTACCTATGCCATCTCTTTTAATAATCCTTTCCAGAAGCTTTACCTCACTTTATTTTATTTTTGAGATAGAGTCTCACTGTGCTGCCGAGGCTAGAGTGCCATGGAGTCAGCCTCACTCAGATCAACCTCAAACTCCTGAGTTCAAGCAATCTTTCTTGCCTCAGCCTCATGAGTAGCTGGGACTACAGGCACCTGCCACAATGGCCCCCGACCCCCTGGCTAATTTTTTTCTATTTTTGTAGAGATGGGATCTCACTTTTACTTAGGTTGGTCTGGAAATTCTGAGCTCAAGGTTGGTCTGGAAATTCTGAGGCCTTCTGCCTCAGGCTCCCAGAGTGCTAGGATTGCAGGCCTGACCCACCATGCCAGGCCTTTACTTTTCTTTTCTCATTCTTTTTTACAAATGAGAAAACTGAAACCCAGAGGCATTAGGTAATTTGTCTAAGGTTAACACAGGCCGTATGTGGCTGAACCAGGACACAACTCCAGGTCCATCTATCAGTTGCACCATGCTGTCTTCAGGGCATGTCAGCTGCAGCAGAAACAAGCTTTAGGATAGGACCTGGTCCTGAGTTCAAACTATCAATACTCAGAAAATGAAACAAACACAGGTGTTAAGAACTGCAGGGTATGTGACAGTTATCTTGATCTTATTTAATAATTGTATATTTTAAATGATTACAGTTCCAAATCCAAATGACTCGGATCCTTTTCTAAAAAATTACAGCATCTCTTTTCACGACTTGGAATTTTTTCTCTGAGAAACAGTGTGGGAAATAGTGAGTGGGTTACCAGTTGGCCCTCAATTTCATGGTGACCTTTCCATGGGTAAAAACTATTGTATGACCATGATAGTTTCTTCTGGTTTCTTGGGAGATTGCATCAGATATCAACTAGGAACTGAGTGTATCAGCAACACAGCTGTGGTTTAATACAGTTGGTATTGCCTCCTTAGAAGTGAGACGAATAATAGTGATAACCACAGTGGCAGCAATAACTGTTCACGTTTACTGAGCACTTTTTATGTACCACATATTCTAGGCCACCTCACCTACAACTATTTTTCAAATATTCAAATTTCCTAAGTTTAAGAAAAGTTATTGTCTTTCTGCTTTGCGTTGATTATCCATATTTACCGACTTTTTTTTTTTTTTTTTTGGATGAGTGGCCATTCATATAAAATATAGGTCTATTGATATCCCATATTTATATTTTAGACACTTAGGGTCATAAAAAGAAACAATAGAACAACGTCTCTGACGCTGTCAGCAGACAATCTGGAACGGATGTTTTAAATTCCTGTATGGAAGCACAGAGTCTTCCAGAGCTTTGCTACTGGACCAGGGGGTCTGCAGACCTGCCTGGTCAATGTCCCCCGGGAGCTCATTAGAAATGCAGTCTCAGGAGGGTAAATGTCAGCTGGTGGGTTCTGGCTCCAGCATCATCTGCCCGTGAGAAACTGGGTTTGAGTATAGTGTTGTTCTCTCAGATGCCACCGAACCAGGAGACCAGAGCAGTTTGAAATCATACTGAAAGCACAAGAGGAAACTATTGACACCTGTGAGTGACTGAGGGATGAAAGGGGGGATACCAAATTATGAATGGAATAAAATATTTCCAGCTTTAAACTGTTACAAAAAGAAAAAAAGGAAACCAAAAAAGAAAAAATGAGATCTCAGACATCACCCCAGACCTACTGCACCAGAATCTTTATTTCAGTAAAATCCCAGGGGTGTCTGTGCTGATGATGCCTTGTAAAGCTCATGTCCAGAAGATCACCTGTGTCAGCTCCAGCTTTATTATCCTGCCAACTCACATACTTTTCTTCTGCAGATTGCTGGAAGAATTGGTTCGGAAAGAGAAAGAATTACAAACACTCCTTCATCGAGCTATTGAAGAAAAAGACCAAGAAATTAAACACCTGAAGCTTAAGTCCCAACCCATAGGTGAACAGCAGAAAATTTTAAAGTTATACTGTTTAAATCAGGCTGCCACAAAAAGCTAAGAAAGCCAACAGGCAGTTTTATTTACGGCTTAGTCAGAATTTGTCACTCAGACCATGGCTGGAAGCAAGGGTTGGTTAGAAAATCAAATTTGGGTTTTTTTGTTTGTTTGTTTGGGTTTTGGGGGGCAGATCATAATGGGGGAAATATCAAATTCTTAACTGTAGTGAATTACCATTTCTTATGAATGCAATAAAAAAATATAGGGCTACCCACATTTTTAGTTTTTATTTCTTTTTAAAGATTTCCCGATGAGATGACAAAAAAAAAATATGCTGTTTTCTTTCATTTCATATTTGCATTCCATATTCGATGTATTCTAGCTTTTTCCCCCTTAGATGTATGTAACTTGAAGAGGTTTAAATAAAATAAAGATGGCATAATAAAAGGTTAGAACTTCCAAGAAATGTATTCTATGAGAAACTGGGAGTGGGAGAGAATCTTTAGAGAATCTTATGTCAGCCAATTTAGAAGAAAATAGAATTCATAATTATTGGTTCAGGTATACGGCTCTCCCATAGTGGAAAAAGAAATTATTATAGTTAAATGATTCTCTGCTAATTGTGTTCATCTTTGTTGAATGGCAGACCCAGCACAGAGCTTGTTCTAAGAAACTATGAACTTGAGATGGAAGTGAAAATGGGAGTACTTTTTACTCTGCCTTTTCATTTACTAGTAAATTGTCTTCAGTCGTATTTATGTTATCACTTATACTGCCAATCTCAATTGTTTCCATGGGCAGAAACACATAAGCAGGATATGTTTGTTCTCTAATAGAGCAAAATCTTTGGATATGTTAATAAATGTCTGTTGAGTCTGAGGGTCTCAGATGACCTCTGTTAGCTGAAGCTAAGAATATCCCCTCCATAATTCTCTTCTAGAAATCAGTGGGTTGCCTGTGTGTCCCCTAAATTCTCCTGGAACAAATACTGAGGATTCCGAACTTACTGATTGGCTGAGAGAAAATGGAGCTGATGAAGACACTATAAGCCGGGTAAAGAGAACTATCTGTGGGACAATTGTTCTTTCACTTTATTTCATAATGCCCAGGGCCTGCTATGTGCCAGGCACATTATATGCATAGGGAGATATGCTGGTGAGCAATCAGAACCAGCCTTGTCTTCCTGAAGCTGACGAGACTATAACCAGATATCCTGCAAATAAAAATATAATTCTATACTGGTAAATTCTGTGAAGAAAAAGGATCAGGTGTTGTAAGAGGAAAGTAGAGGATGTGAAGGTTCTCAGAGAAGATGATGAAGTCATCCAAAACAGTCATTCTTCTAATTTGGACTCAAATCACAGTTAAGTAGTGATTGATGATATAAATAAAAGCTTTAGTTTAAATTCAGGATGCTGATTTTGCAGTGAATTACAGAAAAGTACCTTTTATTAGCTACGGAAAAAATAAATTCAGAGATTAAGTATAAGCAACAACCTTTCTAGGAACACTTTTTATCCACTTGAGAAAAAACAAAACTACATGGGACCAAACCTCTTAAATACAAACATTTGCTTATGAGCAGCAGATGTAATTATAAATGAGTCTTATTTGTTCCTTCGAAGACCATTCAGAAGTTCTGTGTCATTTGTAATCTTTATGTATTTGGAAGCCATATAGATGTGTACCTTTCTTTTCTTTCTTTTTTTTTTTTTTGTTTTTTTGTTTTGTGACAAGAGTTCTCACTCTGTTCCCCAGGCTAGAGTGCCATGGAGTCAGCCTAGCTCACAGTAACCTCAGACTCTTAGGTTCAAGCAATCTTCCTGCTTCAGCCTCCTGAGTAGCTGAGACTATAGGCGCCCACCACAATACCTGGCAAATTTTTCTATTTTGGGGAGAGACAGGGGTCTTGCTCTTTCTCAGACTGGTTTTGAATTCCTGAGCTCAAGAGACCCAGAGTACTAGGATTATAGATGTGAGCCACCGAGCCCGGCATGTTTCTTCGTAATTATTTTGTAATAGGGAAGCCTTTCCCCTAGTAATTCTGGGAAATTATATTTTTAGTAGACTTCCTGTTAGATACATTTTTAATTATTGCCAATGTCTACATTGTGGATAGATGGATAGAATTTGTTATTTATAATTAAATGTACATAAAACATTTCACTTTTGTGCCTGTTTTACTTTCTCTACAGTTTCTGGCTGAGGATTACACACTAGCGGATGTTCTCTACTGTGTTACACGTGATGATTTAAAATGCCTGAGACTAAGGTACCACTTTCTGTTAAGCTATGATGATGGAAAGCACTGGGCTAAGATCAACAAGTCTGGGTCCCTGCCCGGGCTGGGTCTCTAACTAGCCCTGTAATTCTGGGCAGAGCTCTCTGAGTAAACTGAGTTAGCTGGACCAGGCAATTTGGGGGCACTATAACAATCTTTCTATGTTAGTAAATGAAAATCAACTGGAAGAATTCTCTTAAATAACATGCAGGTTAAGACTGGATGGCAGATACTCCAGCGCTGCCTTAAACAAATGCTTTACTTTAGTTCACAATTGTGCCATACTTAGAAATATTAGGATGAGGTATTGATTTGCCACCCAAAAACTTGGTATCATCTGATACAATTTCTTATAATTACTACTATCAACCCTACCTCTATAAAGAAACACATTTCCAAAAATGCTGAAAATAATGAAAACTGATGTTTTGGGACCTGGCAGTTTGTGGGAGTGCAAAGGGTAGGAATGGAGGGATGATGAGAAAATATATACAAAAAGAATACACAATGACTGATAAGACTTCAGGATCTTCATGTTCTGACCAGAGCAGCTGAAAGCTAAGAAGTCATTTCTATATTTCAAGGGCAAGGTTTCAAATGAAACGTTCTCGTCACAATGTTCTTGTGTCTTTAAACAGGGGAGGGATGCTGTGCATGCTGTGGAAGGCCATCATTGACTTTCGAGACAAAAAGACTTGACTGTCGCTTAATTTAATCTTCGGTGGAGATTCTAAAAATTAATACAGAACTGATCTTCTTGGGGGAGGGAGAATCGCAGGGAGAGGAGAAAGGAGCTGCACTTTAAATCCAGTATTTGTTTACTCATGTTAAAAAAAATATATATATCAGAACACACTGAAATTTCCTAATTGCTTCTATTTCTATGATTCTTAAGGACTCTTCATAAGGACTCTCAAAATAATCCTTAGCCTTAGGATGCTGAGGATTCTTTTAACCTAAACGTTTTTACGGAAATATTTTTAACTCAGCAGCTATTGCACTTCAGCCAAATGTTTATTTCACACACAACAGATAGACTATTTCACGTGATTGTGTACCACTGGAACAAAACCAAAATGTGACCATAAAGGCTTATGTTTATCTGTAAGATGCTGTAATCATCTGAGTAGAAATGCATAATTTCAACTATTGTAAAAAGATTGTTTTTTTTTTTTTTAAAGTATGCAGAATCTGAGAGCAATGGTTTTTACTTATCTGTATTAATTGTAATATTGTCTCTATTTTGTAACTTAAGTTTCTGGCCTCCAGTACATTTGTTTGAGTCGTTTATGTACTACTGAACTGTACCAGTTGCACATGCCTGAATCATAGTAATGTTAGCTTGTTCTAAAGCTATCTATTGTGTCATATTTACTCTAAAAATTAAAAAAGACTCTCAACATACTGTTTTGATAAATTCTAAAGAATTCTTATTTTGTATTAACAAACTAGATACATTTCTGGGTTAGATTTCTAGATTTCTTCAGCTATAAATAGGATTTGTCTTCTACTCAAGGGATCACAGAATAGCTGATATCCAAGTTGTTCCTTGGGGTAATAGAGGTTTAAGAAAAAGTGTGAAGAAAAAAGAGAATAAAGGAAAGTCAGTGTAATTTTGTCAAGGCCCCATAGTTATCTCAAACAACTATTATGTCTCTTAAGGGGTCTGCAAAGAGCAGACACTGAATACTGAATTTTGTATCTCCTTAATTTCAGTTCCCGTATTTGGAGGAAATATTTTTATTTTAAGATGAGTACTGAATTTTTATAAGCCTGCCCACATTAAGAGGATGAAGCCTAAAGCTCCTAGATGGAGGAATGAAATAAACCATTTGCTTAAATACAGAAGAACTTATTTATTAGGCAGGACAGAAATAACACAGAGCTGTTCGTATATCATGATGAGATGCATATATAACAGTCGTGGCTAAAACAGAAGTCATCTTTATTTCAGTGTGAAAATCAAGGTACCATATATTTTATGTTGCATTGGAATATGTAAAACATTCTCACTAATATTTTCTATTTGATATTTGCAGCAACAGCATAGATGTATCTTTTTACACATCCGAATTTGGAGGACAGATGGTTGACTTTTATATCCTAGTTGGGAATTTGAAGGGAAGTGAGGTGTGAATTCAGTGATGTCACTTGACTCATACTGAAACCCAGTTCCAATATTCTGGTGTTTCCTTTTAACTGCATTTTGATCTCTTTCTCCAAATTCTGTCATTGTATACTTTGTTTCATTCATTCCTAGGCCACCACATTAAAAAAAAAAATGCTCCATTTTGACTGTATAAAGGTTCAAACTATGCATCTTCAGCCAACTCTTCAATGATACAGTCCTTCCTTGAGATCTTCTGCTACCCTATCTGTGTGAACAGATGTTCCTCTATCCATATATGGTTCATAATATTAATAAATTCCCAGGACTGCTCCATTAGTCTTTCCCAGAATTTTGTGTTTCAGGCACAGAAAACGGTAGTTCCATTACAGAAGGTTCCATTATAGAACGGTTTGCACTTGATAGGCTTTTAACGTCAGTCCAGGCTGGTGACTCTCAATTCAGCTTCACATTAAAATGACCTGGCTGCTTTCTTAAAAATATTGATGCCAGTTACCTGTGAAATACTATTTTTATTGGTCTGGGGTGGTGCCTGGACACCCGTTTTAAAAAGCCCCACAGGTGATTTAACACAATGAAGTCATTTCAGGTAACACAAGGATCTGGAGAACCCCTTTCCATAAAGGTGGTAGCAAGATGGTTACTGTTCATTTGTTCAAGGGGCTACAAACATAGGCCTGGAGCAAAGCTATCAGTTAAGTTGTGACTTTGGGCAAGTTAATTAACCTCTCGGAGTCTCGGTTTCCTCACCTGTAAACTTGAAGTAATGATGTAACTATTTAATAGGGTTGTTGTAAGATTGAAGTAAGAGTGCAGGAAAGGTGCTAAGTACCATGATTAGTAGCATGCAGTTCAGATGTTGCTGGCTAGTGCTACTGGTTTTCATTCATACACAGGTATCTGTTAAATATTTACTGGGTCAGGCATTTTGTGGTACATGAACAAGACACAGTTCTTTCTCCTGAAGTTCATTAGCAGAGGTGGAATCAAGACAAAACAGAAACAACGGTGGTGTAATAAGTGCTAAAGTTACATCTAACTGCCAAAGTAGGTCAAGAAAAACTTTCCAGGGAAGTGAAGGTCTAGAGCAGGCGTCCTTAAACTTTTTAAACAGGGGGCCAATTCACTGTCTCTCAGACTGTTGGAGGGCCGGACTATAGTTAAAAAAACAAAACAAACAAACAAAAAAAAACTATGAACAAATTCCTACTGCACATATCTTATTTTGAAGTAAAAAACAAAACGGGAACAGATACAATTCACACCGCTTCATGTGGCCCGCGGGCCGCAGTTTGAGGACCCCTGGTCTAGGGCTCAGAGTGAAAAAGTGGTTGGAAACAGAGCAGGGGTGGTGGCAGGAATATTGTTAGAGAAACAAAACAGGAATTTGCTGTGAGAAATAGATCTAATGCTTCCTTTTTATTGCACTCTGGCGTCTTTCTTCAAATTTTGTCATTGCGTACTTTGTTTCATTCATTCCCAGGCCAACACATAACAAAGTTTGGCAATGAGGAATTACCTTTAACCCACATGAATGCCCACTATGTGTGAGGCACTGCGGCAACCTGAAGGATAGATTCAGAGTGCAGGCAATGCACGTGATGTCATCAGAGACATCTGTGCCCCATGAGCAACAAAAATAACTAACGGTTCCAGACCTCATGAACACCATGTAAAGAAATGGAAAATAAAGTCCCTGCCGCTAAAAGTGTACATCAGATTGAAGAAACAAATTCGCCATAAATCATACCTAGTCTTCAAGGCTAAGTGACAAACTTGGCAGCCCCTGGAGAGGTTAAGAGGACAGGCCTTCCGGGAGGCACAAAAAACAGGCTTCATGGAGGAGGTAGACCTTAAATGGGCCTTGGAAGGAAGGTATTACTGAATAAGTTAGGATAGAGGAAGTCACTTTGGGCAGAAGGCTCCAAGAACAAAGGCCAGAAAGCAGGGATTTGAAAAGTGTTCTGGAGAAAGTGAGCCCCATTGGCTGGAAATAGGAGTTAAAGAAGTGAAACAGGAAAATGGGGTAAGAAAGAGCTCATGGCTTGATTAGAGAATTGGGTGGCTGGGGAGGGGGTATGGGGTCTCTATTAAAGGTTTTTGAACAAGGGAGTGTTGTGAAGTAGTTGTACATTAGAAGACTAATCTGCTAAAGTTGTGTAAGGTAAATTAGGGGAATCAAAAACTGAACAGAGCACTTCAGAGGTTCTCTCTGATGTGAATGAGGGTCCTATAGAAGTGAGAGAAGTGGGAATAGAGAAGATGGCATTAAAATGATGATTTGACAAAGATGTGGGGATTACAGGCAGTGATGATAAAGGAGAATATAGTTGTTCAACTTATGTGAATAAGAGAAGAATTCAAAAATGGGAAAGTTAGGAGGGGGAGCTGGTTTGAGATATGATGAACTAATGGCAGGTTTCTGTGACATCATTATGTACAGACCATTGAGAATGTATTGGTGGAAGTCAGGACTGAGGTCCAGGGTATAGATTCTGGATTTGTGAGTCACCTAGAAGGAGTGAACGAATGAAGGCTGGGAGAGACAGAATAGAGATAGAAAGGCTGTGGCTTAAAACTTGGGGAGGGTGGCAATCTCAGGAGGGATTAGAAGGGAAGAGGAATCTGAGTCAAAGAAGACAAAAGGAGGGGCCAAAGAGTAAAGAGAAAACCAGACCTGTGGTGGACCTACAGGAAGATGATCAGAGGACCAAGTGCTGCAGAAAAAAGAGGGGGATGATGGATTTAAAAATAAGTAATACTATTTTTATAGATTAGCGAGAAAAATTACATAGCTCATTAAAAAAAAAAGCAAAAAACAATAATGGCACCAGAGTCCACACTTTTATTATCTTTGATGAACAAAATGTATGACAATACATTTGGGAGTCTGTCAAGACAAAGGAAAATATTCACAGTCAAGGAGACCTGAATGTATGTGTTAGGGTAGCGCTCCTGAGTGGACGGGCATTTAAAGATTAAGGAGAAAAGAGGGATGAGGTTTTGAAGGAGGCAGGAGGTCCAGCTTCTACTCTGGAAAGGTGAACCATGAAGACTTGGAGAGATTTTGAGATGGATGGGAAAGCTCAAGACAGATGGTTTCCCTGTTCCAAGTAAAGTACAACTTGAAACGCTACGTGATGGTGTTTGACATTTAACAGATGCAATCCACTCTTGAACAGGCATTCAACAGCCCACCCCGTTGCAGATACTTCACTAGGTTTGGAAGACAGAGTCTGTACAGGGCCTAAGTGCAGGATTCTGGCGTGTTCCTCAGTCCACCTATTTTTGTTTAACTTGTGGCAGACTGAAGTACAAGATTATCAAAAGAACAGGGAGAGCAGGTAGGCACACATCAAACCAAAAGAGACAAAATAAATAGAAACATCGATAGGTCTTGACTTTTTTTTTTTTTTTTTTTTCTGGTCAAAGAAAGGACTGTTTGCTTTAAGTAGGTAGTAGATCAGAAGGCTGAAAACAAATCACTTTTTCCAGGTTTCTTCCAGATAAGTCAACACTAAATTCTGCTAAAAGAGTCTTTCTGATGACAAAAGTATCTTGAACTGATGTTTTAATGCAGTTATATCTTTGCTGAGCCCCAGGCTGAGGTATAAAACTGCCTCTGGCCACCTGGTGCTTTATTTTTATTGATTAGAAGTCTGGTAAAGCTGATTGGAGTGTGATTCAGGAATATCACATTGCTAAGTGATCTGTTTGCTTATTCCACTGTAGAAATGGAACTATGGGGAAATCGATAATCACAGACCATAGCAGAAGTGTCCAAATCTCTACCTAGTCAGCCAGAAAATCAGTAAGTAACCCAAATAAAAATACACAGTGGCAAGTTTTGCACTCAAAGAGTGTGAGAAATCCAGGCACTGTTTGGTGTCCAAGAGATGCTGCTGTAGTCCTTGAGAGGGTTTAAACTGTTCAGAGCTTGCTGTTTATCTTCAGCCAACCAAGAGTGTGGGAGAGCATTTCTGTGTAACCAGGCACAATTGGTCACTGCTTAATTCTGCTCCTTGTTTCCATTTATGCAACCTACTTTTGTTTTGGCCTACTCGGGCTTTTGTTACTCATTGTTATTTGCCTGTTAGGGAAGAAATTGTTTTTTCCTAGACTAATAATGTTTCTTTTTTTTAAAAAAAAAAAGTTGTCCATTGCTTTTTTTCCTGGTCCTCCTGAGTTAGCCGTAAGTCCCAAAGTAGTTTACTAATCAGAAACCAAGAATAAGAAAAGCCGTATCAGTCAGCACAAGTTTCAGTAATTTGTGTGCCCCGGGGCTCAGGAGATACGAGAACCTGGTGAAAGGACAGGGTCTCTAGGACAGGGTCTCTAGTAATGGCTTCCTAAAGTGCAGATCCAACCTGTTGCACTTGGTCTCGCCACGTGGCATCGATTGTACTGGGGTTGTCACCACGAACTCCAGCCACCGCGAAGCAGAAACTGACCTGGCTGCTTCAGAGTTCAGAGGGGAATACAGTCTCCAAGCCTTCGCCTCCCCTGGGTTGATCCTCGTACGGTCCTTTGTTCCAAGCCCTACATAGCGCCACCAACCCCGCGGAGGTCCCTCCCAGACTTTCAGGAGCCGGCAGCGGGTCTACAGCGGCAGCCGGAAGCTCCCGGCCGAGGTGCCTGCCCCGGCTGCTCCGCCGGCTGCTCTACCAGTCCCGGCCCTGCTGCCTGGGTCGGAGCTACTGCCACGCCGCACCTGCCCGCGAGGGGGCGACCCGGAGCGCCGGGCCCTGGCGTCGGCGGCTGGCGCGCGCTCTCCTCGCGCTCCGCCCTCCGCCCTCCGCCCTCGCCTGACGGCGCTCACCTGTCTGGGCCGCGGGCCCGGGAGGCGGGGGACCGGCTGGAGCCAAGCCGAGGAAGAGGGCGGAGCGGCTCTCCGGACGCGTCATCGGAGCACCATGGCGGAGCTGGGAGCTGGCGGCGACAGCCACAGGGGAGGCGACGGCGCTGTGCAGAGCGAAACAGGTGACTGCGCGGCGAGGGCGAGCTGAGGTCCCGCGGGCGGGGGGCTGGCGCCGGCCGCCCCCTCCCCTCCCCCGCCCCCGCCCCCGCCCGTGCGGCCGCGGCCCGGAACGGCCGGCCCCGCGCGCCGCGATCCCCCCCCCCCGGCCCGCCGAGCCCGGTGCCGCCGGCCCCGCCGCCCTCCGGCGCTCCGCCTGGACTTCGCCGCAACAGGTGGAAGCGACCGGGGAGCGCGGGCGGGCGGAGGAAACGCAGAAACGCCGGCCGCTGCCCTCACGCCCGCCGCGCCGGTCTAATTCAGTTCGGGGGAAAGTGTGTCCTCCAAACCAAACAAGCAGCCGGCAAATCCTCGGCCAGGTGCGACCGGCAGGATTAGCAGTTTCTGGGCTCCCCCCTCCCGCCTTCCCTGGTCGCGCCGGGCGTCGGGGGTTCCTCGGCGGGGTCGCTCTGGGGCGGCACCACGAGGTCAGCGGCGCGGGTCCCTGGCCCTGCTGTACGCGGCTGCGACCCTCTCCGGAGAAGACGCAGGCCCGGGGCCCGGGGCCCGGGGCGGGACGGTGGAGCTGTGCGGTGCAGGCGGACGGAATCAGATTCGGTGACTTGGAAAGGTCCTCAAAGCTCTTGTTGTTAGTCTGTGCTTGAAACCAAATTAGGAGCACTGGCTCTGCAGCCTCGGATTTGTGTTGAGAATGTCCTGTGCCCCACAACAACCAGGGACGCACTCGTGGACAGGGGCTCATGTTCCCAAGGCAAGAGACAAGCAGCAAGTCTTCCCACCCTCTCCCTATGGCGTGAAGCTAATCTTTTCCTCTCGTGATTTTTTTTTTCTTGAGAGACTATCTTGCAAATCTGTCCCTCCTCCTTAATCCCTCTTTTCTTCTATTCTTGGGGTGCTGTTCTGTATCTTCCTACACTCGGAATGGGGGCGATGAGGCAGTTTCTTATTTTAAAGAGAGATTCAAATCGCACACTTGGCAATTGGAAGCAGTTTTCTACTTGAATACACGATTGGAGGAAGCATTTGTTTCCTGAATGTAAAAATCACTCCCCTTTCATTCCCCCAAAGAAGATACTGCTTTAGGTGGTATGCTTATTTTAAAGTGAAAAGTCCAGAGAGCTATAAAACGGTGTAAATAGTGTATCTGCTATTGCTAGGAAGAGATTGGGCACCCAGAGTCTAATGACTTAATCCCTTCAGCTGAAACACCTGAGGTTAAGATCGACAAAGTGTCTTGAATTTGTTGACTTTCATCGTGCTATGTCCTGTATGGTGTTTTATTTTGTCTTTGCGTGCTTGAAAGATTGGTAGATCATTATTTAGGTTTGGGTGGAGGAGAGGCCCTTGTAATTGTTTTAGGGAACTTGAGCTAGGTGTAGGGACTGGGCTCCCCCGAGTCAGGGCCCCAGGAAAACAAAATCCTCAGTTGTGAATACATGGTTCATGATTTGGTGTCTAATTCTGAAATAAAATTGTTCTGATGAGTTAATATGCGTGTTTGTTCTTAAAAATAAACATTACAGAATCTATGTATGAACAACTTGTTCAGACATAAGAGCTACAAGCTAGCTTGTGAACAAAGAACTGGCCCTGCTTCTAACAATTAATATACAAATCAACCATGTGTTTGTCAGTGAAATATTTTCTTATATCAAAAGAGTGATTAAATTGACTGCCGCCTCTTTCGTAGAAAACAGTAATTCCATACTTCTGCCTAAAAAATTTTAATTTCCAAAGAACACATCTTATAATATGGTCTTTTAAATAATTGTACTTTATAATTTAGTAACTTAAAACTGATTTCTGGTTCCACAGCTGTCTCTCATTTTTCTTATTCCAGCCATGGATTGCTACTACTATTTTTAGTGTTCAGAGTAATTGCATCAGTAGGTGCCAAAGAAGGAAGGAAGGTATAAATGTATATTTTTTAATCTGGGTAACAGTATTTTGAAAGAACAAGTGAGAATTGTTTCAAGTTTAACAACTTAAGAAGTTATTCCATATGTTTAAAAAACCATAACCTGTATCTGAATATGAGACTTCATTGTAGTACTTCATTCTTATAAACATATTTCACATTATACACATCCAAATCCTGTATCTCTCTCTCTCCTTTAGCTATCATGGGTTTGTGTGGAGATTTGGGGGGTGGTGGTGGTGGTGAGGAGACCTCTGCCTTTTATTATACTACCAAGAAGTAAAAATTTCCATTTCAAGTGGCAGCATTTCTTGAGCGATTTCATTTTTGTTTCCTTATATCCCTGTAAATAGACTGTGGTCTAACTTAAGGGCACTTCAGATTAGAATCTCAGGTCATTACAAAAATAACACCTGTGATGTGTTCAGAATTATATGCATATGTATGTGGGTGTATCAAAGATGGATTGAAAATGGTGAGACATTCCTTAAGCATATAGAAAGGTATTATGTAAATCCAGCATTTAAAAACCATGTTTCTGGGGGTAGATATTTATCCTCTGCTCAAAGTTAGCCAAATTACATGTGTTGAAAACTTTTTTTCTTTTTGAGGGTGAAAAGTTCTTTCAATATAATATTTTTCTTGTCAGTAGCCAAAGATAAGAACCAAAGGGGGAAAAAAACAACAAAACACTTGCCTTGGAAGCAAATTTTCAATTTTGCCACTAGAGGATGTCAAATCCTTTATCAGGCTTTTGAGTAATCACGTAGATGGATGATGTTCACAAAACTGCCTCTGCCCACGCTCTGTATATTCATGTTCAAAAGCTGTTTGCAGAGTTAATTTCCCAATTTGATAAACTATTTTTTAAAAACCTGAACTCGAAGCAAATTTAAAGCTGTTTTTGATTGAGAACATACTTTGATACACAAAGGAATATGTTAATAACTGTAATCTGTGAATTCTTTTTACATTGTTTTTGGGGAAAATGGTACAGAACCTAGAATTTTTTCTTTTTTCCTTTTCACAACTTCCTTTGTCATCTTGGTCACTGAATTTTTCCAAATCAAAAAGTGATCTTTAAGATGGCACTTAGCTCTAAGAGTCTACATTAAATACTATATCTGCAAATAAAAATTATTGGGGCTCAGATTAGAATTTGATGTTAAGCTTGCCCCTTTTTGAAATTCAGATCCTAAGAGCTAGAGATGCTTCATTCTGCTGACTAAATAGATTTCCTCCCATCCTCCTGTGGCTAGCTGTTACCTTTACATCTTGCTAAGTCGTGCTCAGGAGAAAGCGTTTATGTGATGTCATTAGTTAGGCATGTATATGCTACACTAATTACATTGGCATGTTCTCTAAAAAAAATTCTAAAATCTTTGCCTCCTAATGCATGAGAAATAATCACTTAAAGGAATTAGTTTTAAAAACTCAAGCTTTGGCAGCGCCTATGGTTCAAAGGGGTAGGGCGCCGGCCCCATATGCTGGAAGTGGCAGGTTCAAACCCAGCCCCAGCCAAAAACTGCAAAAAACCAAACAAACAAAAAACTCAAGGTTCATCATGTTTATGTAAGAATTGAACATGTTGAGCCTTAGTATAATTTGACCAAGAAATATGTACCTTCTATATATTAAGTATTATGGCGGCTAGAAGATTTTTGAACACCGGATCCTTGAATTTAGTGAGGAAGACAAAGTCCACTAACAAATATTAATTGCCAGTTATGAGTTCAGGCAGAATCTCTTCTGGCTGTCGTAATCTGGGAAGACTTACTAGGTGTGGTGCTTAAGCTAAACAGTAAAAAATGTGTGAATGATATACTATGTATTAAGTCATTTGGAGAAAAGAGAGAAAAATATAGGTATGGATGCAGAAAAGAGCAAATTTTTGGTCATATTGACAAATATGTAAAGCTCAAAAAAGTTCTAGAAGATCAATTAGGAATTGTAGTGCATTGAGGCTGAATTGTGGAAGGGCTGATGCCAAGAGGTTAATGCATTACTCTGTGAGCTAAGGGAAACTATCGACGATCTTTGAGAATAACATTGATTAAAGCATGATTGATCAAGTAATTCTGCACCCACGAATCTGTAAATCTTAATTGCAAAGTATAGCAAAAGAGTTGAGTTTTTTTAACCAATGAAAACAACATTCCTGCTATCTGAGAAAGTCATTCTCTTTGATTGATTTTGCTGCTTTGGGAAGGGCACACCTGGGGTAGTGAGAACACATGAGGAGCATCTGCCTAGCCAGTCAGATTAACCCAATCTTTTCTGAAGGTCAATGGAATGATAGGTCTATCTAGTTAGTTCTTATTTCAGTGTAGCAGTGTAGACTAGAGGATTAGCAGTGAAGAAGAGTACAGTGGCATATAGAAAAAACTTTGAAGATACTGCAGAAATACAGCTAGGGCATTGGGATGGCAGTAGAAATGAGAAGAGAACAATTAACATGCTGCAGAGGCATGAGTCAAGGAATTGTGGGCAAAAGGTAGCATGAGATTATACTCCAAGTTTGAGTTGAGCTTATATTGGCTTAAGATGAGTTTGGCTCTTTGGCTTATTGGGAAATACTCATGGAGAGAACCTGGATTTTTCTTTTTAATGTTTGTTTTGGTTTTTTTAGAGATGGAGTCTTGCTATGTTGCCTGTGTTGGACTAGAACTCTTGGGCTCAAGTGGTACTCCTGCCTCACCCTTTAGGGTTGTGGCCAATAGGACCTGGTTTTGGTGGGAGAATCTAGACATGAAAATGTGTGGTACAAAAGAGATCTGTGAGTGGAAATGTCTGATAAGCAACTGGAAATATGGTACTGACAGAGAAAAGGCCAGGACCTTGAGATTGATTACAGGGGAATAATGCTTGAAGCTTTGGAAGTGAAAGACAGAAAAACTGCAAGAAGATCAGATGTTTAAAGCATAGGAGGAAGAACCAGCAGAGAAGACAAATGGAAAGGCACTACTGCAGTGGTTCGCAACCTTCCTAAGGCCGCGGCCCTTTAATACAGTTCCTGTGGGTCACAACCCACAGGTTGAGAACCGCTGCACTACTGAGTAATGCCACACCTGCCAAGCAAGAGGGACAGAGAGGTCAGGGATTCAAAGCCTTTGTTAAGGTTACATTTACCACTGACCAACCCCAGAAGAGGAATTTCAGTTGCTGGTGCAAAAATTGGAGGTGCACCACTCCAATAAATGATTGTTACGTAAGCAGTTAAGAAGTAAAGACAGCCATTTTAATAGACCCTTCCATAAAGCTTGCTGGTGAAAGGAAAAACATAAATCTTTGGATAGGTAGGGAGATTTAAAAAAAAAATGTGTACGAAAATTTACTGATTTGAGGGGTTTTTATTTTGTTTTGGTGCTTTGTGTGTGTGTGTATCCTTTGAGTTTGTTGAACATGTAGAGTAATGTAACCACCACTATAATCATTTAGAAGATTCTCTGCCCCCCCCCCAATTCCCAAATGTTGCACCCTTGTAGTGAGACTCTCTTTCTACACCTAACCCCTGCTCTGTTTGCCATCTTTCTACTTTTGCTTCTTCCATGATGTCATACAAGTGGAGTCCTACACTGTATAACCTTTTGAGTCTGAATTTTTTTCACTTAGCATAATGCATTTGAGATTCAAGCATGCTATCGTATGTGTCAGTAATTCTTTCCTTTTTATTGATGAGTAATTTGCCATTACATGGAAGTACCATGGCTTGTTTGGCCATTCACCCATTCAAGAACAGTTGTGTTATTCTAGGTTTGGGCAATTATGAATAATACTGTAAACATTTGCATACAGGTTTTTGTGTAGTTTTCATTTATCTGGGGGTAAATACTAGGAGTAGGGTTATTGATTGTATGTGTTTACTTTTATAAGAAACTGTCAGACTTTTCCAGAGTGTCTGTATAGTTTTACATTCCTGCAAGCAATGTATGTGAGGTATAGTTGCTTGATGTCCTTGCCAACATTTGGTATTAATTTTTTAATTTTGGCCATTCTAACAAGTTTTTGAGTAAAGCAAATAATCACCTCCAAGTAACATAGTGCCTTTTTGATACTAAACAGTGCTCACGTGAATTAGGAAAACCTGGAGGTGGGTTTGTTTTGCCCCCAGAGCATTTGGTTCTAGTATCAGCTTTATTTTTCAGTCATTTTCCTTTTTCTCCATAGTACTTGTTTCCTGTGGAGTCTGCATTCGGCTGTTGGTTATGAACAGAAGTGCTTTTACACATCACCTCTCATGCCTGTCCCAAGTTCTCTTTTCTTCCTTACTGATCTCCCTTCTAATCCCTTGAGAGAAGGCTTTCTAGAACTTAAAATAGGGTAGAACCTCTGTAAATTGACCATTCAATGGACTGTAACAAACTGGTCAACATAGAGAGGTGGTCAACACAAGGATCTAGACCTACTGTACTGATAACGTACATGTGGTACATGTCTGGTCTGTGAAAATTGGATCAACTTGAGGTGGTCAATGTATGGAGATGCTACTATAACTTTTTTTGTTAGAAAACTAGAAATATCGGCCATATAACTTGTTTTATGATCCTGTTAATTTCCTCATTGGCACAACTTATATTGTCAAGCTGAATACTTAGCATCCGTTCTCAGTGAACTGACATACTTACAATGCTTTGTAGAAATCTTGATGTTCTGTCATTGGACATTTAATTGCCAATCATGGTCTAAATTTCTATGTGATAAACATATATTGGTATTTAGGCGTATTCTTTTCTGCAAAGTCTGGTTTTAGACTTCATCTGGTTCTCCAGCATTGGGACTTTCTACCTCTTTACGGTTAACTCTTGCAATGCTCTGAATTATGCTTGTTAACACATTTGAGTGGCATTTGGTTTTTCTGTTCAGTAAATATTCTCCTTAGTATTTTTTAAGTTTGAGAAATAACCAGTTGAAAAAAAAAAAAAATCTGGGTTTTTAAAATTAGGTACCACATTGAATTTTGATTTGAAGAGTTATATACAGTACTTTTGAGAGTAAGAACTAACCACATTCAACAGTTCTTTACCCTTGATGCTCCTACAAAAATAGTTGTGAAAAAAAGAATCATGAAAAAATGCCAAGGAGGACTGACACGCGTGACTGGATAACACAGATGAGCACAGGGATGCAAAACAGAGCAAACCCTGCTGGGAGAAGTGGCTTTGGCATATATGGGCTGCACTCCACAAACAGTGATGTATATTTAAGTTTAGAATATTAATTTGGGGTATCTTAACATTGATGTGACGTTTTTAATGCTATGAAAACCTTCTTTTAGCTAAACCATCCTTTTCAATGGCATAACCTGCGAGTGTAAAACTTGTATCCCCTGTATTGTTGAGTGTAGAAAAGAAGCTATACTCTAGGATAGAGTTTAAATTTCAAGGTAACATTCTAGAGAAGACCGTTTCCTATAGTGTCCCAACCCACTAATACAAAGCCTGCTTGGGTGACTACATGCATAATAATGATTGGCTGTAAGATGTGTTCCTGTAGCAAAAAGCCTGGATGCTTCTCAAGATTTTAATCTAGGCTTCTAGTCCTGGGGAGCTTCTGACCAAGTCTTTAGTGTGGCAGACATACCAACAGGATGTGGGTGCCTACTTTGGGAATTCCAGCTGGATTGGTTTCAGTTCATTAGAGATGCCTGAATTAGTACAGTGACACCCTTAATAACAGCCCTGGTGGGTTCATTTAAATAGAGCTCACTCCTTGACTGTCAGGTTATGTTGTTGAAATGATTATTGGGCTAATGTGCTCGAACATCATTGGTTCAGATCAGTGGCTCTCAATCTTGGCAGCAAGTTAAAATTACCCGGGGACCATTTAAATGCCAGGCAGCACTCTTGGTAATTATCTGAGAATCTTGATGGATGGGAGCCAAGTGGCAGTTTTTTTAAAACTTCCCAGGTGGTCCAGTTTGCAACCTGTGCTGAGAACTGCTGGTTTAGAACCATTTTCACTTGACCATCATGGCAGGAGGTATCAAGTGTATGTTCCCTGTTTATGGAAATTACGTTGAAAATCCTAATAGCTGTTTCCCTACATATAGTAAGTTTGCTTATGTTATCTCTTATTTTGCCCTGGGACTTTATTGAAGGAACAACAGATAATCAGTACAGGTATGAGTACACTAGAATAACCAAATATGTACACACACATGTTCACACACTTTCATGTATGAATATACGCATACAGTTAGACAAAATATTAGATAGTCAGATAACCTCTCCCTTTTCCTCTTAAAACCAGGAAAGGTTAATTTGGAGCAGATTTTAAAGTATATTATAGGAAATTGCATGCTTTTCTCAGAGATCTTTCTGGTGAACTCTGACTTCTAATCAGCAGTCCCTAGCCCTTGTTTCTTCTGCTTATTAATAGCTGACCTAAGAATGATCTCCCTCCTCCCTGCTGCCTGGTGGTGACCAGATACTAATACCCTTAGGCTAACCTTTCCTTTGCCTCTTCTCACTAGATGCTGCTGTGCCCAAGGTGCAGCTGATAACCTCTGCATTTAGCACTGTGCAGGTTTCTTCTCCACAGGATTATTCACACTTATGCTTTGACTATCACTTCAAATTATCATGTCTAAGAAATGTCCGTAGGCGCTTCCAACTTGCTTGTATGCCTGCTTGTGAGCTATTGTGATGCTATCATTGTGATTTGAAGCTTTTTCCAAGAGGACTTATTTTAGGCAGCACCAATCTCCTATTCTCTTCTCCTCTTTGCAGCTTGTGTGTTCATCACTGTGAGACCCAAGACCAAAATGAAAGGGCAGTAGGTGATGTTGGATGAAACTGATCCTTGAAAAAGAGAATATCTTTAATTTGTTTCAGAGATTATTCCAAAACTGAGCATGTGTGGAGCTGTAGGGTCTCAATGATCAAAACTAAGAGTAGGGTGGTGCCTGTGGCTCAAAGGAGTAGGGTGCCAGCCCCATATGCTGGAGGTGGTGGGTTCAAACCCAGCCCCGGCCAGAAACTGCAAAAAACAAAAACAAAAAACTAAGAGCAATTATTTAAGGGATAATTTTTTAACCTATTTTGTGCAAGGACTCTGGCGTCTGGCTGTCTGGGTTCCAAGTTCAGCTTCACCACTGCTGCTTAAAGGATCTTGGGCTTGTCACTTAACCATTCTCTTCCTCATTGTATGTCTTTTTAAAATGGGCATAGTGGGCTTGGCGTCCATAGCTCAGTGGTTAGGCATTGGCCATATACACCAAGGCTGGTGGGTTCGAACCCAGCCTGGGCCTGCGAAACAGCAATGACAACTACAACAACAAAAAATAGCCTGGCATTGTTGTGGGCACCTGGAGTCCCAGCTACTTGGGAGGCTGAGGCAAGAGAATCACTTAAGCCCAAGAGTTTGAGGTTTCTGTGAGCTTTGATGCCACAGCACTCTACTGAGGGCAACACAGTGAGACTCTGTCCCCCCCCCAAAAAAAAAAAAAAAAGTGTGGACATAGTGGTAATAACCTCACAGTGGTGAAATAATGAGTTAATTCATAAAAGTGCTTGGAATAGTGCTTGACACAGCCTAAGCATCAAATATTTTTTATAATTATTTTGGTCATGATTATTAAGGATAAGTACTGCGTCACTGTGAAAAGATGAACTTGCCCTGGTATGCAAAGTCTCTCCCTTAAGCAAATATTTGTTTATAGTGGTAAGTTCTCCATAATGAGGGCATCAGAATGTAATAATGAGGTCATCAGAATGTAATGCTAACGTAGACCTAATTGTAGCTGTGTGATCACACTGTCATAGTCTTGGCTCTAGAGCAGGGGTGGCGAAGAAGTTCGACACAAAGAGCCAAAATTTTAAACTGTGAGAGTCAGAGAGCCACACCACACAGAGACCTGCCAAAACAGACAAACACTCACACAAAAGCATATAATTTTAGCAATAATATATTAAACACATAATATAACATGCTCAGTCAGGTGTTTTTTGTTACCTTGTTGGAGTGATGGGATGATAATCTCAGTGGGATTTCTGGCATCTTTTGTTTTCAGTAATCTTTTGCAAATCAGGTTTGTATTCAGTTGTAGCCACTCAGAGCAGTTCCTTTACATGAGTGTCAGTCAGAATGGACCGGTGCTTTGATTTCACGTGTTTCCCCCCCTGGGGGCGGGACTACGCGCTCAGAGATCTCTCCTCAGAGGTCCCTCCTCAGAAACAGCATAACAAAATCCAAACTTGGCAAAGAGCCACAGTATACAAAATAATGATAAGAGGCAAAGAGCCGCATTCATTTTGGCCGGAAGCCGCATGCGGCTCGAGAGCCGTGTGTTCGCCACCCATGTACTAGGAATTATTATAGATGATGTAAAGTAGAGGTCGAGGGTTACTTTTTCTCCCATGTGGATATCCAGTGGTTCTAACACCATTTGTTGAAAAAGTATCTTTTCCCTCATTGAATTATGTTGGTGTTTTTGTAAAAAAACAAATTGCGTATGTATGAATCTATTGGTAGACTCTTTTTCCTGATCCTTTGATTAATTTCTTTATCCTTAAGGTCACACCACTGGCGGTTATTGTAGCTTTATGGTAAGTCTTAAAATTAGATAGTGTAAATCCTTTAACTTTGTTCTTTGTTAAGACGGTTTTGGCTACTTTATGTCCTCACAATTTCCATATATACATTTAGAGTCAATTTGTTAATTTTTATTAAAAAATGTTTAAAGTGTGCTGGATTGTACTGAATGTACAAGTTAATTTGGAGACAGTGGACATCTTGATGATACCGAGTTTTTCAATCTATGCACATAGTGTGTCTCTTCATTTACTGAGGTTTTGGTCTCAGTCCGTTTTGCTTCTAGAACAAAATACCAGAGACTGTGTAATTTATTTATTTATTTATTTATTTATTTATTTATTTATTTATTTTAGAGACAGAGTCTCACTTTGTCGCCCTTGGTAGAGTGCTGTGGCGTTACAGCTCACAGCAACCTCCAGCTCTTGGGCTTAGAAGATTCTCTTGTCTCAGCCTCCCAAGTAGCTGGGACTACAGGCACCTGCTACAGCACCTGGCTATTTTTTTGTTGCAGTTTGGCCAGGGCCGGGTTCAAACCTGCCACCTTCGGTATATGGGGCCGGCATCCTACTCACTGAGCCACAGGTGTTGCCCAAGACTATGTAATTTATAAGACCAGAAATTTAGTTTTTCACCATTCTGGAGCCTGAGAGGTCCAAGATTAAAGTGCCAGCAGATCTGGGGAAGGCAGGTTCTTCAGAGGCAGTGCTTTCCCACAGTGCCCCCACGTGGCAGAGCTCTCACGACTTTGTCATTTCCCAAAGGCTTCGCCTCTTAATATCATCACGTTAGGGTTTAAATTCCAACACATGAAATTTGGAGGGCCACCTGCATTCAACCATAACAATCTTCTTTAGTTTTTATCTGCAGTGATTTGTGTTTTTTTGTGTAGATGTCTTGCACATATTTTATGAAACTTATTCCCCTTGCATTTTAAGTTTGGGGATGATATTGTCAATGGAACTTAAAAAAAAATTTATGTTCTAATTGTTGTTTTATACAATTAACTTTTTTTTGAGATAGACTCTCACTATGTTGCCCTCAGTAGAGTGCTGTGGCATCACAGTTCACAGCAACCTCAAACTCTTGGGCTTCAGCGATTGTCTTGCCTCAGCCTCCCAAGTAGCTGAGCCTATATGCGCCCGTCACAACGCCTTGCTATTTTTTTGGTGTAGTTGTCATTGTCGTTTAGCAGGTCTGAGCCGGGTCCAAACCCACCAGCCCTGGTGTATGTGGCTGGCACCGTAACCACTGAGGTACGGGTGCTGAGTCGTATACAATTAATTTATTTTTATTGCTTTTGTATTCTGCAGTTTTGCTGAATTCACTTACTAATTGTAGTAGCTTTTTTTTTTTTTGAGGGCACAGATTTCTAAGGATATTCTACATAAGCAATTTATGACATCTTCAAATACAGAGCCTTTTTCTTTCTTCTTTCACAAAATCTTTATACCTTTTGTTTATTTTTCTTGCTTACCATGTTGCCTGTACCTCCAGTACAATGATGAATAGAAATGATGAGAATATTGTGTTTCAGACCTTAGAATCAATTCGTTATATATGACATAATTGTTAAGTCCTTTATCACATTGAAGAAGTTCCCTTCTCTTCTTTTCGTGCTGAGAGTTTTATCATGAGTGGTTTTTGAATTTTGCATGTATTAAGGTGGCCATGTGGTTTTCCCTTGAAGTCTATTAACATGAGGAATTGCATAGATTGATTTCAAATGGTGAGCCAACCTTTCATTCTTTTGATAACTCCCATTTGGTGATGGTATGTTAACTTGTTTGACATCTACTGCTATATCCATTTGCTAATATTTTGTTGTTGTCTATGATTTTTATGTCTATGGTCAAGAATGACAGGTATCTAACTTTCTTTGCTTGTAATCTTGTAATACTTTTTTAGAGTTTTTTAGTAGGGTTATGTTGGATCCAATGAAATGCAGAGGACATTTTATTTCCTTGATTAGTCTAGCTAGAGATTTGTCGTGTTTATTAATTTTTTGAAACTCCAATTTTTACCTTTGCTGTTTTCCTTTTATATTATGCTTTTCTATTCTATTAATTTCTGCCCTTTTAAAACAATTTTATGTCTTCTAATGACTTTGGGTTTACTTTCTTTTACTGCCTTCTTCATGTGGAAACCTAGATCATGATTTTCTAAGATAAGCATTTAAAAAATTAATTTCTCTGTAAGGTTTGCTTTTGTTGCACTCTGTAGATTTTAATACATATATTTTCATTATCTCTGGTTCAAAATATTTTCTATTTTTACTGTGATTTATTCTTTGATTCATGGATTATTTAGAAGTATTTTATTTAATTTCCAAATCTTTGGGGGAGAGTTTCTAAATACCTTATTATACTGGTATCACCACAAACACATGAGTTACGTGTTGTTCCATAACCTTGCTAGGTAATAGGAACTTTTCAGCTTCATTATAATCTTACAGGGTTCAGTTACATATGCAGTGTGTTGTTGACCAAAACATTGCCATATAACTCATGACCGTATAATAAACCAGTTGATACTATTCCACTAGTCACTGGGCTCTGTATACTTTTTCTCATTTTTTTTCCTCTCTGTGTTTCACAGCACAGGTCAGTCTTAAAATTCACTGATCCTTTATTTTCTTGTGTCTTATCTGCAGTTAATCCAATCCAGTGCATTTTTGATTTAGTGTATTATATTTTCTACTTCTAGGATTTCCAGTTGATTATTATTATTATTTTTTTAAGATTCCAGGGTGTTTCTGAAACTCTCCGTCTTTTTTTCCATTCTATTCTTTATTCCCTTTAGACTTACCGTATTTATCATAGTTATTTTAAAGTTCCTGCTTGTGAGTTGCAATGTAAAGGTCATTTGTGTATTTATTTCTATTGAATGGCTATTCTCTTGGTGTAGACCAAATTTTTCTATTTCTTTGCATGAAGTTCTTTTACTATGTATTAGGCATTGGTGGAAGATAATGTTGAATAGACTCTTACTTCTGCTTTTTTTTTGTAATGAAGGTTAAGTTTGGTTCTAGCAGGTGGCGGGTTCACATTGAACCAAAGGAGGCTTAGTTTTAAAAGTACATTAGAGAGAGTTTATTTCAGCATTTCTCTTAGCCCTGGGTTGAATATTTTAGTTCTAAGACATAGTCTTTACTCTTGTGCAAATTTCAGTGGAAACCTGAAGTGTGTAGCCCCTTTAGCTTGGTAGGATTCAAACTCCAAACTCCGTTGCCTCTGAAGTGTGTGGCAGCTGAAATTTCTGCTCAGATCTTTTAGCCATCCAGCTATTGTTCTGTCCCGAGGCTCCCTTGTACATATATAACTAAGAGGCCAGCCAAAGATCTGAGAGGAGTATATACGGAGATTTTATGACTTCCTCTTTTCTGAAGGGTTTCCACTTAGTTTCCAGCTATTCTAGCAGTTGAAAACTCTTCAGACAAATACAACCACAGTTTTCTGCTTGAGTTCCAGATGTCCAGAGCCATACAGATAGCCTTCATGGGAAAAGCGGTTTAAACCTGTATCTTGTCCATCATGGCTCCTTCTCTCAAGGCTCAAATAACCAGCCTACAGTTTACTCCTGATTTTGGTAATCCTCCACTGCCTCAAAAATGTTATTTCGAATATTTTGTCACTAGTTTCTAATTGTGTGCATGGAGATTAGCCTGGTATGTGCTGCTGTGCAATTACTAGAACCATAACTTCATCAGAGCTTTTTAAAGAGTGACATGACTAGACTTCCGTTTTAAGAAGGCCATTCTGGAAGATGTGTAGTAACCTACAGCATGGGGGCAGGAGCGGAAGCAAGAAGAGAAAATAAAACAATTAGTAGAGCCCAGGGTAGATGACGATTGCTTAGATTAGGTGATGACAGAGGATGCTGGTTCTGACTAGCAGTGAGGAGTTTGAGATACATTGTGGGCAGGATTTGGTGGTGAGGGTTGATGAGAAAGAGGGAGGAGTCAGGGATAACCCCTCAGATTTCCAGTTTGAGCAACTGGTGATGACATCATTTAACCAAATGGGAAAGATTGGGGAAAGATGAGATTTGGGGCAAAAATCAAGCTTCCTTTTGGATATAAGTCTCAAGGTGACTATAAAACAAACAACTGCCTAGTTAGCAATTGAATTTTTAAGTCTGGAGCTCAGGGGAGAGGTGTAATTTAATGGTCTGGCTGCTGCGACTTGAGTGAGATGCACCTATGTGGAGGGGAGGGATGCTACCTGCAGGGGTGGGAACTGACACAAGCTTGCTAGAGCTGCACGCTGGCTCCCCAAGTTCCAGGTTAAGCTGCTAAATAGAAGAGATGACAGACCTGCAAGGTAAGTCTTCTCATAAATGAGATGTTCTGGGAGGTTAACTGTGGTTGCTGTCTCTCCCCTCCCCCCCGACATAGGGTTATGAGGAAGAAAAGAATCCAGGCGAATGCTGTGGGAGGTGTTTGCCTGTAGCTTGTACCATTCAGCTAACAGGAGGACAGATCATGACACTGAAGGTAGGAGCAAGCTGAACTTGGGGGTTCCCTCTCATATCACCATCTTGTTTCCTATTTTGGAATCTTCTTTTCAAGGACGAAGGACTAAGTTTGGTTCAATATTGTCTGCTTTTGCCACCTCTTTCTGTCTTTGTAGAGAAAAGATGGCCGACTTATGAAAGGCACAGATTTTTCTCTTTGATTTAGTTATTTTGTTGCTCTTGTACGCAGAAGTATAGTTGGTATATAGCCTCATGATTACAGGAGTTGGTTGACCTGTAAGAGTTTCTCTCCAGTTGAGATTCTGTAAGACCAGACAGGTGGGCCATCAGGGTGAAACAAACTCTGATTTATGAAGGTCAGATCTAGCAGGTGGGCTGGGAGGTGGAGCCCCGGTTCATCTCCAGTTTAGTTCTCAAGTAGCTAGTTTACTATTGCTGTGTCTCAGTCCTTTAACCATTTAAATGATCAGTATAGTGGAAGGATTCTCTACCTTTATGCAGCCATATTCATAGTAAACAAATCATAAAACTGGTACCCACTTTGGTTCTGTGTTTTAGGTGTGGGAACTTTATGTACTGTCTGATAGTTCATTTCTCCAAATTGCTTCAGCAACTCCAAGGCCATGGTTTGAGGTGGCTTTGTAAACCAAATACTATCTTTGAATCTGCTCTGCCAACTCCCCTTCTTTTCTTTCTAGCGTGATGAAACACTGCAGGATGGCTGTGACAGTCACTTGTGCAAGGTCAATGAGAAAGGAGAGTACATCTGGGAGAAGAGGGTCACTGGCTGTCCACCTTTTGATAAACACACGTGTTTGGCTGAAGGAGTGAGTAGTCACAGCTCAGACCCTGATTTCCTCTTGAATTTCTCAATCCTAGACTCTAAGGACAAGGTCCTTCTGCAGACTGTGGGGCTCAGCTTTGATGGGACTCCCCAGTGTCCAAGGAAGATCTCTGACTTGGTTTAAGAACTGATGAAATTACAAGATCAAAACCCAATGGAGAGACAAAATTCTCTGCAGTATAAGATGCTTTAAAAATCTTTCCTTTGAGGGAAGCTGAATCTGTGATCCTTGAATAGGCAAGTGAGAGATCAAACTGATTTCCAGTCTTTCTGGGAATGATGATCCTGATGACTCAATTAGGAGGGAATTTACAATGATCAAAATTGTTTCAGCCTGGTCATATAGGGTGGTCCATCTGTTCACGTTTGTGATGTGAAAGCATGGTTTACACCTAGAGACTTATGCTTAGGGCTGTGATATCAGACCTAGAAACTGGCTTGGAGTAACCTGAAATCTTTCCAATGTATACTATTTGTGCCTAACTAGGGCCTTTATTGTTTTCTTAGGGGAAAATTATAAAAATCCCAGGCACCTGTTGTGACACATGTGAGTACATTACTATCTTCTCATAAATGGATGTTCTGTTTATACTAAAGCCTGTTAGACCAAGCCCATTAGACCAGCCATATTTCTTGATCACTGGCCAGTCATTACATTTAATCTTACAGGGAAAAGCCTCCTCTCATTAGGTGTCATTAGACGGTCCTCTGCTCAAACCCCATGGTCATAAAACTGGTACCCCATTTTAGTTCTTTTTTCTAGGTGTGGGAACTTTATGTACTGTCTCATTGTTGTTTCACACTTCTCCAAATTGCTTCAGCAACTCCAAGGCCATGGTTTGAGGTGGCTTTGTAAACCAATGCCCATGGAACAGTCTCTTTCCCCTTTTCTTCAAACTCCTTCCTGTCTCTGGTCTCTTGTGTGCATTTCCCCTCACGGAGTCTTTGGTTGCTCATAGTCCTATTTTGGGGGAATATCTCCCCTCTACAACCAGAGCTCCCTGAAGACAGAGACCCTTGATCCCTGACCCTGATCCCAGAGTAGATACTCAACATGTATCTATTCACGAGTGTGCTGCAGCTCTGATCGTGCAGAGTGGATGCTCAATACATACCTGTTCATGAATGAGATGCAGCTGTCTTGAAGAGAAAGAGAAGATGCCAGCCGGCTAGCGATAGCTCACTGTGTGCTGTGGGCTGCAGGGACCATAAAATGCCCTCTTAAGGATTCATAAGGCTAGTTTAAGTTTATTACCTCCTCTTCTTCACTCTCAGCTCCTTTTCCCCCTTTTTGAGACCAAACCTGTCCAGGCCAGAGATCTGTGGTGTCAGCCTAGCCCACAGCAACCTCAGACTCCTGGGCTTAAGCAATCCTCCAGCCTTAGCTTCTTAGGTAGCTGGAATACAGGTGCCCGAAATAACACCCAGCTAATTTATCTATTTTTAGTAGAGATGGGGTCTTGCTCTTACTGGTCTGAAACTCCTGAGCTCAAGGCATGGATCCTTCTGCCTGAGCTTCTCACAATGTAAGATGACAGGTATGAACCACCATGCCCCCAGCCTCAGTGTCTCTTAACGTTGCAGTTATGTCATGCTGAGTGGTACTAATCACTCATAGCAAGAACTTTGGAGATGGGGCTCACAGGTCTGTACATTGAAAGCATTCTTCCCACACATTCTTGTGTTCATAAACATAAGTTTCAGAATCCCAATGCTAATATTGTATTTTCTGAATATATAATTACTTGTGTGGACTAATACTTTTTTTAGTTGTTTTTTTCTTTTTGAGACAGAGTCTCACTATATCACCCTTGGTAGAGTGCTGTGGCATCCCAGCTCACAGAAACCTCAAACTCTTGGGCTTAAGCGATTCTCTAGCCTCAGCCTCTCAGTAGCTTGGGACTACAGGTGCCTGCCACAACCCCCAGCTATTTTTTGTTGCAGTTGTCATTGTTGTTTAATTGGCCCAGGCGGGGCTTGAACTCGCCAGCCTCAGTGTATGTGGCTGGCACCATAACCGTTGTGCTACGGGTACCAAGCCTTTTTTTTTTTTTTTTAATTTTGACTTTGGGTTTATAGGCCTGTGCTTATTTGCAGGTAGAAAAAGTAAGAGTGAACACATGAATACCTTCAGTATTCATTCATTCTTTTCTTTCTTTCTTCCTTTTTTTTTTTTTTTTTTTTAGCAAGTCCATTGCTTAGTAATTCATTCTTTTCTTGCTGGCTTACTCCAATAGCCTCTATAATTGCTGTAACCAAATCTCAGGTTGATGAAACATTCTGAATGCAGTTCTTTCTATGATTCCCATCTGAATGGTTTAAGAATGTGAAGTCAGGAAGCTGTCAGAGAAGATGAATTCTCTTTAAGCATAGTGCACATGGAAAGTGGTTAAGAGACTGTTATCTACAAAAGAACCAAAAAGGGGCCTCTGAGACCTTTAATAAGGAAAATAAGCCAGGCTTTGGGATTTAAATCTATGGCAAAATAATATAGTATGTTGGCCTAAATATGTTTTTCTTATTTATCCTGTTGATGTAGTTGGCAGGCTTTACCTTTAAAATGAAATTATTTAGAAAATTGGGAGGCAGACTAATATGTAGTTGGGTTTGATTTAGATTTGGAGCCATCTGAGAATGGAAACCCCTAGTGTTCAGATGGGAATGGTGAGCTGGAATTAAATTTTTGAATTCTCAGTAGGCCAAGCAGAGATTTAGGTCTGAATGCCACTGGCTCCTGTATATAAGGAAACTCATGCCAGCAACCTGGAGACAGCAGTACCCAAAAAGAAGACTTGAGAGGCTCTTAGGGATCTTCTGGGCCCCTATGTGGCCATGGCATTTGCTTTTCCTCTTAACCAAAGCCAGGGATGCATAGATAATAATTGCCTTTACTGGCACGTTGCCCATTACCTTCTGGATATGGTTATAAGGACACGAGGGCTGTGCCAGCCATTATGGATTTTAGAGTGTATGATTATATAAAAGCAAGTCTCACTCATCTATATCATCAAAGTGTAGTGAATCTAGCCTCTTCTTGCAATTAAAATTGTACCATTAAGTGAGTTAAATCCAGCAGTAATGACATCTCTGAATATGAAGGGCTTGAAGCAGCTGTGGTGACCAGGATAACTTCATTCTCTGTCTGTGGCTGGCTCCTGTTATTTATTTTATTACGAAACAGACCTATTTCCAGTCCATTAAGGGCACCACTGACTCAGACAGACCCCAAGTTTCCCTCTTACCTCTCCTTAGGTGAGGAGCCCGAATGCAAAGACATCAGGGCCCGGCTGCAGTATGTCAAGGTGGGGAGCTGTAAGTCTGAGGAAGAAGTTGACATTCACTACTGCCAAGTAAGGGACTCTGACCTCAAGAAGGCCTGGGAGGGGAGGGCTGAGTCCCTTTGTTTGGACACATCCCTTTAATTACATTACAAAAAGATCCCAGAGAGGAGAAGGGAAAGAAACTGAAAGTATTTTTTCCTCTAAGTAAATGTTTTATTGAAGTAACTGGGAACTTTTTATCCTAGAGGGGGAAAATAACTGAGGAAAGATTCAACCAAGTCCTTAAAGAGAATACAGAGTTATTTATAGAAGACAGGGACTGCGTTTTCTGAAGATCAATCAAATATGCATAAAAAATGGCAGCTAGAGGGATCTGGGTGTGATATCACCATAGAATAGAGGAAATGTCAGACATCCCTGAGATCTGCCTTTACAAAGTGCCCACCTGTCCTGGGTGTCTGTGGGCGAGGCCCTGCTTGGAGGGGTGGGGAGGGAGCAGGCTGCCCCAGAGTCCTGCCCACTCAGGGGTACCCACCACTGCACCTCCCTGCCCTTTCTGCCCCCTTGCAGGGCAAATGTGCCAGCAAAGCTTTGTACTCCATCGACACGGAGGATGTG
Organism: Loris lydekkerianus; assembly: GCA_963574355.1. Taxonomy (NCBI): domain Eukaryota; kingdom Metazoa; phylum Chordata; class Mammalia; order Primates; family Lorisidae; genus Loris; species Loris lydekkerianus. The sequence goes on from CAUYPK010043941.1 coordinate 117,225, forward strand.
CAGGACCACTGCTCCTGCTGCTCCCCGACGCGGACGGAGCCCATGCGGGTGCCCCTGCACTGCACCAACGGCTCCGTGGTGTACCATGAGGTCCTCAATGCCATGGCGTGCACGTGCTCCCCCAGAAAGTGCAGCAAGTGAGAAGTCCTGCAGCTGCTGGCGGCCTCAGCCCAACCAGCCAGACTTGTCCTCTGTATGTTCTGCCCTAGAGCCCGCCTGGGCCCACAATAAAGGCCACGTTCTCATCTTGCAAAAGGCTTCTGGTGCACTGTGTCTTCTGGCAGAGATGGTAACTGTAGGCTGAGGCTGAGTTCTGAGCCTGGCTCTGGGTGAGCAGGGTGCATCACAGGCTCCCTCTGGAAGCACTCCAGCCCCAGTGTCTGTGGGAGGTACCATCAACCTTTGGGGAAAAGAATGGTGTCTTCGACTCCATGGGGGTGGGCAGGGCATAGCATGCTTCTTCAGAAACTCAGCACAGTGGATTGAAGAAAAAGGGATTCGCTCAACAACACTGGGTTCTCCAAGCAGGGACTCAGGGGCTTCTGACCATAGAAGAGGGGCAGATCCTGGAGCCAGGGTTCTCTTGAGGTAGATAAGCTATTGTCAGAGGGGCTGACGGTGTGGAGAGGGTGTTTAACCAAGTGTGCAAGGGTTTCTTTGAGCCCTTGGTTAATGAAATCCTGTGTACCCTTAGTGGCCTCCGTAGGAAGGGAGAGGTGCTGAGGACTGAGGGGGACCTGGAAACAGGTGCTGGCAGGTGCAGCAGCATTGCTGCGTCATGGACCCAGCCATGGGGTTGAGCCCCAGGCTAGGAGGCATACCTGGACTCCACCTGTGGCCCTTGCTCAACTGTGTGGCTTCAAACAAGCCCTCTCATGGTTTTCAGACTCAATTTCCTTTTCTGGAAAGCACGAATATTAGTTTCACTCATGGGATGTTAAGGACAAAGAACTTCAGCCTAACATAAAGCCTGGAAGTCCTTAGGTAAGTATAAGTTGTTCTATTAATAACATTTACAAAACAAGTTTACACATGCATACTAGCAAAGTGGTAGAGACTCTAGTTGGGGAGAGAACACCCATGAGAATGAAGGGGACATCCTGGACGTAATAGGAATTTAATGGAGAATTGATTTTCATTCCAAATTCTTATAACACGGGAGAGACTCAACTCATGGAGAGCACTGGATGGTGGAGCTGGACAGGTTTTAGACAGCATCTAATCCACTGTCCCTCCTCCATCCCTGTACAAATGATGAAAACAACTCAGAGAACTCAAGTGACTTGCCAAAGGTCACACAGCTGCTTGGGTGGGAGGGCCAGGTTCAGAACCCAGATGTCTGGATACCTAGACGAGAACCCCGAGGACACTCCACCAGGGCCACATGATCTGCTGCTATGGATTCTTTCCTTGCTACCATGGAAACCAGCGGCCACTGCATTTCTAAGTCTCCACCTTTTCTGTTATCATCTACGATTAACTTCCAGGGAAGCTGCCTAACAGCAAAATGGCATTATGTTGGGTAGGTTTAGTGGGTAGGTCAGTGGGATAGAGGGAAGAAAGAATGGATAGAAATTTTATTTAACTACTCAATAATTCAAATGTTATCATCTCTCCATCCATCACCCTGCCCACAACTTTGAGTAGCCTCTGAGGTCTCACTTAGTAGGAAACCAGATCCAGGGACAGGGAATTAACTGTCATTCTTCTGACTGATCACCTAACACTCTAGCTGGGGACAAGGTGCTAGTGGAGGCCTCAGACATAGGGAAACTGAGCAGGGAGCAACCTCTTCGGCATAAATTGTCTATTTCCTATTGACTGTGCTTTGCTAGCCTGAGTGGCTCATGTTTGCTGATGTGACTGTTTACCATCAATAAAAAGCTAACTCAGGAAAATTGTTTTGATTAAGAAAAATAAAAACAATGTTAGGGAGCTGGATAAAAGGATGCAGCAAGAGAAAGCGGTGCAAGTAGAGTGTGTGTGAATGTCTCAGCAGTCTTCCTTTATTTACAGATATTCCAAAGGCAGGGTCTACCCCTGATCTCAGGGATCTTTGTATTTGCTCACCCTCAGATGAAACAGCATCCCCCAAAGTGAGTGTTTTAGGGGGAGTCTCATGGAAGGAGTGTACAGGGATTAGGAAAGTGCTGGAGAAGAGGAGAAAGGGAACGGTGAAGGAGCAATGGCTACAGGGTTATTATTATTATTTTTTTTAGACAGAGCCTCAAGCTGTCACCCTGGGTAGAGTGCTGTGTCATCGCAGCTCACAGCAACCTCCAACTCCTGGGCTCAAGCGAGTCTCCTGCCTCTGCCTTCCAAGTAGCTGGGACTACAGGTGCCCGCCACAATGCCCGGCTATTTTTTGGTTGCAGCCGTCATTGTTGTTTGGCGGGCCCAGGCTGGATTTGAACTGCCAGCTCAGGTGTATGTGGCTGGTGCCTTAGCTGCTTGAGCCACAGGTGCCGAGCCAGCCACAGTGTTCTGAATTCTTCTGAGATTGAAAAGACATGGAGAAGGGTCCCGGTATTAAGTGAGGAGAGGGGCATTGTTAAGGAAAGAAGTGAACAGCAAAATGTAACAAGCCCTAGGCTGCCTGCTCTGGGACCCTGACATCCTGGTAGTGACAGATTATTTGACTATTCAGCATCTTCATCTGTAAAATGGGTACATTGCAGTAATCACCTCATAGAATTATTATTAGTATTAAAATAAGGACCATAGGTAAAGCGCCCTGAGAGGGTGTCTGAGGAAGAGGACGTCCACTAGAAGCATCAGCCATTGTTACTTGCAGTGGGCAGAATAAAGCCCTGGGTTGGGGCATCCCACTTTTTGGTTTTGCTTCTGTTCTGCCCTTGACTGTGGTGTTGTACACTTACCTCCCTTTGCTGCCTTGGGTTCCTTATCCGTAGAATGGGAGCAGTCACCACTAGCTTACGTCATCAGGATGGGGGAGAAGTCTTCACAACGAAAGGTCAGTGAGCACAAATAGCATACTGGACTTTCACACCTTCATTTTAGAGGTTGTGGTATTCATGAACTTGTTTTATTTCCAGGCATCTTGGAGTTGTAGATACACAGGTCACTATGAAAGTTTTGAGACAAGCTGTGTTATGATCCATTATTTCACTTCCAAGAAACACAGTTGACAGCGTCCTTTCTGATTCACCTGTGGACAGTTCAGCTTGCTCAGTTTATCAGTGTTGCTGAGAGGGCTTCGTTTACTATCTTGATTTTTTTACATCTCAAAACTTTCATAGCGACACATATCATCATCCAGAATGGCCCTTAGGACGTCTTGTCTTCCGTCCCTCTCATGGCTGGGGACCCAAACCATTCCAGGAAGATGGCACTCCTCCAGCTCTCTGGGGATGGAGCTTCCACAGTCCACCTCCACGACCTTCCTTCCTCCTGTCCTAGCATCTCCTGGGGAAGCTCTCATAAAACTCGCCCTCCTCCAGCCTCTGGAAGCCCCTCGTCCCGTCCTACTGTCCCATGTCCATCTATTCTCCAAGTCCTGCTCCTTTTTGTCCCTCTTAATTTAGGGACAAGGTGGGGACAACTGGTGGCAAGGCAGAGTGAAGGCAGGTGTGAGGGGCACGTCCAGGGGCTAGCAGCTGGGCTGTCCCACAGACGGAGGGTGACCCTGTGGGGCGGCGGGAAGGAGGCTTTGCTGGCAGGATTGGAAACTAATCACCAGACGGTTCAGAGATAATCCGGCTGAATTTTTACACTTGAAGCAGGCTGTGAGGGGCCGCCCCGGGCCCAGAGGAGCAGGCGGCAGCGACTGCCTTGCCCCCGCTCCGTGAACCCGAGCGTGTCCTGGACCCACCCCGACGGGCCCGCGCTCCTGCTGGACGCCGACGGGGGCTCCAGCGCCCGTGCGCCCCGGGCGGGAGAGCCGGGCCGGGCCGAGACGCGGGGGGAGGAGGCGGCGGCAGCAGGCGAGGGGCGGGCGCGCCCACAAGGAGCTGAGCCGCGATGGAATTAGCCCGCGGCCGCGTAAGCCTGTGGAGAAGCTCGCGCGGCCGCGGGGCCGTCCAGGCTTCGCATCCCCGGTGCCCGCGCCATGGCTTCCCCGGGGCTGCGCGGTGAGTCTGCCCTGCCGGGACTCTGGTGGGAGGGTGGAAGGGGCCGCGTCCTGCCTCCCGCCCTGCAGGATTGGTGACCCCGAGTGAACCTGGACTGGGGGGTGTGGGAAGCTGACCCCTATCCTCAGGGTCAGGAAGCTGAGGGACGCCGGGGCAATTTCCGGGACGGTGGGCGGCTTCTAGGTGACTGGTGACCAATTCCTACCGCTGAGAGATTTTGCCCCTCCCTGTTACAAGCCCCTGGGATGTTTAGAGTATCTGAAGGTAAATGAACAACTGTGCGGGTTGAATGCAGGGACAGTCTGCTGAGGGCAGAGTACATTTAACTTTGGAGTGGCCTCACCGTTTTCTTTTCCAGTCCTTACCCCAAACCATGTTCCTCGGGGTGCAGGGAAGCATGGTGTGCTTTCCCTAGGGGCTTTTCTTAGAGGAAAAGAAAATTGAGGTGGAGTGTGGGGGAGGAGGACATTATTTTACCGCATTTGGGCAGGGCTGACAGGGCCTTTGCTGTCTGTTTTGTTTCTGGTAGTTTCTGAGAGAGGCATGACGTAGGGCAGTGCCAGCTCCGTTGGCATGAGCCATGAACCGAAGCCGCTGCCACGGAGGCGTCAGTCACAGCCCTGATGCTTTGTGAGAGGTACCTGGGTGCCATAGTCTGGGCCAGAATGTCCCTTTGGGCAAGGTCATATCTCAACCCAAAGTCAAGTAGGTGGAGGAAGGATCTTAGACCAGGTGAGACCTCTTCCAGAAGACTATGATGCTTGTGTCCCCTCCACTCACCTGGACTCTGTCCCTGGGGCCCGACATCAGAGTCCTGGCCCAGTCTTTCTATCATCCTGGCCCAGCTGCTCTTGGGCATTCCCAGCCCACTGCTCCTCTCGCTGTGTTTTACCATGCACCTGTCATTTTTGGAGCAGAGGATCTGATACAATCCTTTCCAGCAACCTCTTCTCCCCTCTGAGTTGCCTCTATGTATACCAGAGACATTTTACAAATTATAGAGGCTGTGTGAGTGGCACAGGCAGGTTCCAAACACAAACCTTGGATTCTAGTCCAATTTCTACGTGTGCTTTTGCTCCAAGGCTGTGGGGGTGAGCGGAGTTTGGGTGTAAAGTGAAGCATGTCTTATCATTTTCTGGAAATCCACCCATGCTGTGAACGCTTTCTGCTGGCTGACAGAAGCCTATCCCACCCTATGCATGTTGCTAGCACAACATGGAGATCAGAAAATTGACTGCTAGAGGTGGGGATCTTGCCTCAAGCATGCATGACTTGTTTGTAATCAGGTGGTTAGGGAAGGCCTCTCTATGGTGGTGAGTTTGAGTAGATTACACTAAGTGAAAGGATAAGCCATGCAGTTATCTGGAAAATTATCTAGCAAAGAAAAGTATAGGCAAAAAGACTCCATGCCAGAGAAGTGCTTAGCTGACACAAGACATAGTGAAGAGGCCAAGTGGCAGGCTCAGAGGGACCATGGGGGCGAGTGGGCAGAGCCAGCTGGACCATGCAGCGTCCTGTGGCTCAGGCCCTGTGTTCTTGGCATTCAGAAGGAAAGGAGACTAACATTTATCATCGTCCTAAGTGTTTTGCCTGATTACAACTCTGCGAGTCAGTAGTGAGCACATTTCATTTAAGAGGATCAGATACGTTAAGAAACATGCCTGTGGTAATGTTCACCACTGAATAATCGGGGAAGGATGCAGCCAGAATTCATGCAGCTCTTCCAGAGGACTGTGGTACTATGATACTACATGGATCCCACTCCTGAATATTTTCCACTACCTCAGCTTATTGCTTTGGTTGTTTTTTTTTTATAAGAAGTTACTAGAAGGGAGTTTAGGATGCCAGTAATTGGGGTTGGGAAATGTGGGTGGTACCAAGGACTTAAGGGAGATATTAATTGTGCAAGGCTGTTAGGTAAATGCTGTGGTTGTATTCCAGGCAAAGGCTGTGACATTATTTCCATCTGGAATCAACATGGTTAGTTTATTTAGTGGGATCAAGCCTATGGAGGCTTGGAAATGTACTATAATATTGTATCAGAAAAAATGAGCAAAGAATAGGGGCGACATTTGCACAAAACACTTATTTATGATCTTCCTGACAGGCAGGACAGAACAGAAACAATAAATTACATAGCTCTCATTGTGTAATAACAGGAGGCTACTTCATTGACATTAAGCTTTACGAAGAATGTCATGGTGATATTTATGTAAAACATTGCCCAACACGATGAGCTAGTAGGTTTAAAAATGTGTATTATTTATCACATGTGGCATTTATCATATTGTTTCTAATTTTGTTTAAAAGGGGATATTTCTGTTTTATTCTTTTCTGGCCCATTTTTCTGTATTACATTTAAAAACATACTATTTGTAAACCATAGACTTATATTATGACCAATTAATGGGTTAAACCTCTAATTTGAAAAGTGGTGGATAATGGCATATGGAAGACTCAGTAGCTAATAGTCCATTTGGAGCTGTGGCTCTCAATCTCTTTTTCCTTCCCATTATATGACAGGGGCACATAACACTTCCATTGGAAATAGTTCTTAATCAAGTTTCCATCTGTTATCATTTCCCTTTGGCCTAGAAGATATCCTTTAGCATTTCTTGAGGTACAGTTCTGTTGGTGACATTCTCTTATTCTTTTGTGCTTTTAAGAAAAATGTCTTTATTTCACTCTCAGTTTTGAAGGATTTATCATTGGATATAGATTAATGATTTGGACGGTTCCCCCCACCTTCAGCATTCTGGATATCTTTCTTTGGGTCTCCATTATTTTGATGAGAAGCTAGCCTTAATTCATATTAGTATTTTATTCATTATTTTACTCACATATAATCTCTTTTTAATCTGGTAGCACTCAAAATAGGATTTTCAGTTTTGGTTTTCAGTAATTTGACCATGATATTTCCAGTTATGGTTTTCTTTGTATTTATTTTTATTTTTTTGAGACAGAGCCTCAAGCTGTCACCCTGGGTAGAGTGCCGTGGCATCACAGCTCACAGCAACCTCCAACTCCTAGGCTCAAGCGATTCTCCTGACTCGGCCTCCCAAGTAGCTGGGACTACAGGCGCCTACCACAATGCCTGGCTATTTTTTGGTTGCAGCTGTCATTGTTTGGTGGGCCCAGGCTGGATTCGAATCTACCAGCTCAGGTGTATACGGCTGGTGCCATAGCCGCTTGAGCCATGGGCACTCAGCCTCTTTGTATTTTCTTTCTTTTTTTTTTTTTTTACTTGAGTTTACGGGAATTCTTAAATCTGGAATTGTAGTTTATCAAAATTTAACATGATTTCAGCCACTATTTCTTTAACTATTTTTTTGACCTATGTTTGTTCTCTTTTTTCTCCCCTGGAGCTCCAATCACATGCATGTTCAATCATTTGGTATTGCCCTACTAGTTCCCGAGGTGTGGTTACACTATTTCCAATCTTTAGGTCTCTGTTCTCCAGATTATATACTTTCTATTAATGTGTACACACTTTTACTTTACTGGTCCTTTCTCTGTCTTCTCCAGTTTGCTGTTTATCCTATCTAATGAATTTTTCTTTTTAGTAATTTTAGTTTTTAGCTCTAGAAATTTCATTAAAAATAGCTTTATTGAGAAATAACTTATGTACCATAAAATTCACCCTTTAAAAGTACACTTCAGTGCTTTTTAGTGTATTCACAGTTGTGCAACCGTTGGCACAATCTGATTTTAGAACATTTGCATTGTCCTAAAGAGAAACTTCATATTCGATGGCAGTCACTCACCTTTCCTCCCTCCCCCAGCCCTTGGCAATGACTAGTCTGCTTTCTGTCTCTATAGATTTGCTATTCTAGACACTTTATATAAATAGAACCAGACAATACATGATATTTTGTACATGCGTTCTCAGCACAATGCCTTTAAAATTCAATCATTTTGTTACATGTTATCAGTACTTCCTTCCTTTTTATGGCTGAAAGATATTCCCTTGAATGGATATACTATATTTTGTTTATCTGCTTGTCAATTTGTGGGCATTTGGGCATTATTTTTTTGGCTACTACAAATTGTGTGAATTTTCATGTACATCTTTTTTTGTTTTGCAGTTTTTGGTTGGGGCTGGGCTTGAACCTGCCACCTCTGGCATATGGGGCCGGCATCCTACTCCTTTGAGCCACAAGCGCCACCCCATGTACATTTTTTTTTTTTTTAAATTTCTCTTGGTTATGTACCTAGGAGAGGAATTGTTGGGTAATATGTTTAACTTTTTAAGAAACTGTCAGACTATTTACTAAATTGGCTGTACTATGTTACAGTCCCACTATCAATTTATGAGAACTCTAAACTCATTAACATTTACTATTCATCTTTTTTGTTATAGTCACCCTCATGTGTGTGAAGTAGTATTTACTGTGGTTTTGCATGAACACAGAAGCAAGAGAAGCTTATCACTGGAGAAGAAGGAAACACTGTTGTGCCTGGAAATACATGTGTCTGCTTTGGCCCTGGGCTGTACAAGTGGTGTGTGCCCCAACCAGGGGCAGGACCCTCTGCTTCCATGTCTTCTGTTTGGCTCCCTGACTTCTAAGCATGCTTTAGATCATGGACCATAATATCAGCTTAAAAATCAGAGAGGGCAGGAATGAGTCTGCACAACTCAAGTAAATTAAAATGCTAAATGCCACTAAATGTAGTTAATAACTGCTTGACTTTGATACAATTTATAGATGGGAGACATGTCCACCTGCTGTAATGAATAGGAAGGCAAGCATCTTTCTCTAATTTGACAATATAGACATGTGACCTTCCGGGAGAAACCTCAAGAAACAACTGAATATGTTAGTCAACTACTGTTCCATGAGCTCACCATTCATTTATTCATTCCTTCTTTCATTCAGAAACCATTTAATAAGCATTTACCACACAACCTCCCTTATTCCAGGTGTTGAAATTTGAAGCTCTTGGAGTCTACTTGAGGAGACAAGTGTGTAAACCTATAGTTTTAGTGCAGTATAATAAGTTGACCATGCCATACCAAACTTGTCATTTTTGGTAGACTCCTAATAACAGAGACTACTAGCTGCTTACCAAATCCATGTTCTCTTTTTCTTCCTGAACACATACCTAGACCTTATTTCCTAGCCTCCCTTACGATTGGTCATGGCCATGAGACTGAATGCTAACTAGAGGAGTCTGAACATAGTGATACATGGCCTGGCCCCTAGAAACCTTCTATACTTACTTCTCTACGTTCTCTTCCCCTTTCAGATAACAGAAATGTGAACTCTCATGTCCACCTTGAAAGTTTTGGTTGAAGTTGGTAGAGTCTCTATTGCCTTGGGTTCCTGAAAAGCTACATGGATAAGACCCATTCCGTCAACTCATTTACCCATACAGAACTATTACTTTAACAAGAAGTGAACATTTGTTAGGTCTTACCCTGTATTTATTTTGTTGTCTGTTTGTTATATTGGCTCTCTGAGCATTACACTAACTCATTTAGTATTCTTCACTATCAGTGTGGACAATGATAAATAACTCTACCTCCAAGTAGAGTAACTCAGTCCACTGAGATAATGTCCACATCAAATATCCATACTTCAAAGCCTTGCTTAACAGAGCTTTTCCAAAATTTCTTCCAACCTGACAGATTTAACAACGGTTTCACACCTTTGTTCACCACAGTTGGGGAGAGTGACTCAAAGACAGGAGCCAGATATCACTGTCTTTGACCCTTACCACACTCCGACACATAGTAGGTGCTCAATGAATGGGTGGACAATGAGTTGTGATCTCACATATGTTAGGATGGCTGTTGTTCAAAAGACCAGAGATAATTTTAGGCAAGGGTTTGGAGAAAAGAGAGCCCTTGTACACCGCTGGTGGGACTGTAGATTGGTGTAGCCATTGTGAATGCTGATAAATAAATTAAATATGAACTATTGTATGACCCACCAATCCATTTTCTGGATATATAATGAAGGAATAAAATCATGTACACTGGAAATTTGCTAAGAGGGTAGATTTTAGGTATTCTTACCATACACACAGAGGAAAGGTAATTATGTGAGATGGTGGGTAAGTTCATTGACTTGACTGCTCATCACATCACTACACATCTGTATACAAAAACATCGTGTTGTATACCCTAAATATATACAATTATCAAATAGGAAAAAGAAAAGACAAAGCAAGAGATAAAAATGATACCAGGATAGTCCAGATGTTGGATTAATAAACAGTTTAAGACAGGTAACATAAATATGTTCTCACTAAAGGTAAGTACAATGTGTAATTTTAATGCATAAAAATATGCGGAATTGTGGAGAAATAGAAACTACAAATGTGAACAAAAACAAATGCAACAGGACTCACACCTCCCAGTTTCAAAACATACTACAAAGCTACCCTAGTACTTGCACAAGGATAGATGTACAGATCAACCAATGGAATTAGAACTTTAGAAATAAACTATTGAATTTCTAACAAAGATATCAAAGTACCAAGAAATGGGGAAAGGGTACTGGGACAACTGGCCATAAGCAAAAATGAAGTTGGACTCTTTCCACACTCATATATAAAAATTAACTCAGAATAGATCATAGATGTAAGAGTGGTGGGAGACAGGACAGGAGTAAATCTTCATGACATGGGTTCAGGCAATATTTTCTTAATACCACATCAAAATGTAAGCAATCTGTATCATTTCATTTGCTATAACAAAATGCCAGAGACTGGGTAATATGTTAAGACCAGAAATTTGTTTCTTACCATTCTGGAGGCTGGGAAGTCCAAGATCAAGGTGTTGGCATCTAGTGCCTGTGGAGGGATGCTCTCTGCTTCCAAGATGGTGCCTTGTTGCTGTGCTCTCACATTCTAGAAAATAAAGGGCTACAAAAGGGTCTAGGTAGTTTCCTGAAGTCTTTTAATAAGAGCATTAATCCATTCAGGGGGGATTAATCATTTCTCAGAAGGCCCTACTTCTTAAACTTACTGGGGGTTAAGTTTCAACATGAATTGTGGAGGGGAAATAAATATTCAAACTATAGCACATCAAAGAAAGAATATACAAATTGGACTTCATCCAAATTAAAAATGCTTCAAAAGACATCATCAAGAAAGCAAACAAAAAACTCACAGACTGGGAGAATATTTGTAAGTAATACATTAGATAAAGGACTTAAATCCAAAACATATAAATTACAAATCATCAAGAAAAAGAGGAATTGCTGATTTTAAAATGAGCAAAGGAGTTGAATAGACATTTTCCCATAGAAGATATAAAAATGGCTAATAAACACATAAAAGGATGTTCAACATCATTGGTCATTAGGGAAATGCAAATCTACCCAAATTTTTCACACCAAAGCCAAGGCAGCTCTTTAATCCTCAATATTCATCTTTACTATGCTAAATTGCACTTCATTTTGTGTACAAAGCTTATCTTGCTCAAGTTTTTTTTTTTTTTTTTTTAAATTAAATCATAGCTGTGTACATTAATGCGATCATGGGGCACCATACACTGGTTTCATAGACCATTTGACACATTTTCATCACACTGGTTAACATAGCCTTCCTGGCATTTTCTTAGTTGTTGTGTTAAGACATTTACATTCTACATTTACTAAGTTTCACATATACCCTTGTAAGATGCGCCGCAGGTGTAATCCCACCAATCACCCTCCCTCTGCCCATCTTCCCCCCTCCTTCCCTCCCTCTCCCCCTTCCCCATATGCTTAGGTTATAACTGGGTTATAGCTTTCATGTGAAAGCCATAAATTAGTTTCATAGTAGGGCTGAGTACATTGGATACCTCGCTCAAGTTTTAAAAGATGCTTCTTGCTAATATTTTAAGAACTGTGACTAGATCGGTCCTCACCATTTTGATTCTTTTAGTAATTCCATAGACCATTTTTT
>CAUYPK010043942.1:0-14972 GCA_963574355.1 Loris lydekkerianus
CCCCCCCACACACCCCACGCCCCGCACCCCCCCCCCAGCGTGCAGGATCGAGAGAGGACGCGTGCAGGAACTAGAGAGGCCACGTTCAGGAACGAGAGAGGATGCATGTAGGATCTAGAGAGGGCACGTGCAGGATCTAGAGAGGAGCGTGCAGAATCTAGAGAGGGGACGTGGAGGATCTAGAGAGGAGCGTGCAGGATCTAGTGAGGGCACGTGCAGGATCTAGAGAGGAGCGTGCAGGATCTAAAGAGGGCACGTGCAGGATCTAGAGAGGAGCATGCAGAATCTAGAGAGGGGACGTGCAGGATCTAGAGAGGAGCATGCAGGATCTAGAGAGGGCACGTGCAGGATCTAGAGAGGGCACGTGCAGGATCTAGAGAGGTGCATGCAGGATCTAGAGAGGGCACATGTAGCATCTAGAGAGGGCACGTGCAGGATCTAGGGAGGAGACGTGCAGGATTTAGAGAGGGCACGTGCAGCATCTAGAGAGGACATGTGCAGGATCTAGAGAGGAGCATGCAGGATCTAGAGAGGATGCGTGCAGGATCTAGAGAGGACGCGTGTAGGATCTAGAGAGGGCACGTGCAGGATCTAGAGAGGACGCGTGCAGGATCTAGAGAGGGCACGTGCAGGATCTAGAGAGGGCACGTGCAGTATCTAGGGAGGACACGTGTAGGATCTAGAGAGGGCACATGCAGGAGCGTGACAGCAGCAGCAGTGTGTCTGCGTTGGGAGGGAAGAGCAGGTGTCGGAGGAGTCCTGTCTTGTGCGGGAGGTGGGGGTGGAGCACTCAGCTGGTCCGAAGAGTGACTCCTTCCAGTTCCAGTGGCAGGACTCAGAATGCGATGCCCTGGGTGAGTCTGTGAGCCCTGTGTTCCCTGCAGCCCAGATAGCTTCACTAAAGCCTACTATGTCTCCTCAGCTACCCAGTCTGTTTGTTGCAGTGAGTCAACACGGCTGCTCTATGATGGTTGGGCCTGCTTGTGCTAGCTGCAGCCGCAGGAATGGCATCCCGAAAGTCCCCATTAGGCTGGGTTCCCGAGGCTCATCCTGTCTTGGCTCAGCCTCGTGGGGACACTCGGTCCCCAGCCCACAGACAAGCCTCCCCCTCAGGGCACCGGAATCATTCCCCTAGGAGCCCGGGAGCCTTGCCTCAAACCCTGACGCCCTGAGGACTGGCCACTGTTGGACCAACCCGTCCTCCCACCTGCCCCGTCTGCCTCTGCCCACCCTCCAGCCCTTCAGGCTCTGCACCTCCTCCCAGGGACACGTGGCAGTGTCGGGTATAGGCTCAGAAGAGCCCTCTCTGAAGGACAAAGGAACCAAAGCAACTTTGAAGCATTGAAAGATGTGGGATGAAAGGTGCTACATAACCAAAACGCATTAGAGTGACTATACTTGTCAGAAAAAAAAAAAAAGAGCAAATTTTTTTGGAAAGACACCTGATTTTTCTTTGAACCACACCCACGCAGTGTACCAGCCAAATGCAAATAGTGCTGGATCTTGGAATATGTACTCTTTCCTTTGTTTGTGAGCCTATTATTAGATAAGGCTTCCCAGAAACTCTTAGAGAGTCTTCTCTTCAGTAAAAAGACCATTCTGTATTTAATCTGATAATTACAAGGGATCCATTTATTATATTTCAAGGTCCCCAGGTGTGGCATCTGGGGTGAAGGAAAACAAAGGACACCAGGAGCTCCCTGTAGTGAGAAAGGCCCTGTGAACCTTGAGGCCGAGTTGTAAAGGAAAACCAGCGGCGCAGGGGCAGCAGCAGATAGGCCGAGAGAGCAGGTGTTGCAGCAGAGAAAGGGTTTAATGCTACAGGTGCCATGTGAGGAGATGGGAGGAAAGGATCAGCTCTGTCTCTCTGAGAATTTGGGAGAAAGGGTTTCTAAAGATAATTGGTAGACAAAGGCCTAGGCAATTGGGTCTGCTCCTGGACTGTGTTTGGGTAGAATAAGGGCTGTAGAAATTGTCTTCCTTTGCTTAGTCAGTTTCTGGGTTGGGATTGCAAGACCAGTTGTATCAGTTCTTTGCTATGGGCCACTGGTCTGAGTAGGTCTGGAATGCAGGGCCTACAAGATATCTCAAAAACTAGCTTTAGATCCTAGCACTCTGGAAGGCTGAGGCAGGTGAATTATCTGAGCTCACAGGTTCGAGACCAGCCTGAGCCAGAGTGAGACCTCGTCTCTAAAAATAGCTGGGCGCTGTGGAGGCGCCTGTATGCATATACAACCTAACAAGGAAGTATCAGAGGGAGGAGGTATTAATATTGGCCTGGGAGGCATCAGCAAGTCTGTAAGCAGAGAATCTGGGAAGGTGGTGGGAGCCAGGGGATTGGTGACTCCAAGCTCATGTGCTATTTCCAACAACAGTAATAATGACCCTTTAAAAAATCCTTATAGTGGGCAACAAAAGATTTTGGTGAAGTTTGTTTATAGTGAGACAGAGTCTCACTTTGTCCCCCTGGGTAGAGTGCTTTGGCATCATAGCTCACAGCAACCTCAAACTCCTGGGCTCAGGTGATCCTTTTGCTTCAGCCTCCTGAGCAGCTGAGGCTACAGGTGCCCATCACAATGCCCGGCTATTTTTAGAGAAGGTGGCATCACTCTTGCTTAGGCTGGTCTCCGACTCCTCAATCCACCTGCCTTGGCCTTCACCTGCTCTGGCAATTCACCCGCCTTGGCCTCCCAGAGTCCTAGGATTACAGGCATGAGCCACTGTGCTGGGTCTTTGGTGAAGTTTAAATGAGATGTTTCAGAAAACGTTTAAAAGCTAGAGTAGTACATGCAAATATGAGATATGATGATGATGATCATGTTTTTTGAGACAGAGTCTCACTCTGTTGCCCTGAGTAGAGTGCTGTGACCTCAGCCTTGCTCACGGCAACCTCAAAGTCCTAGGTGCAAATGATCTTCCTGCCTGGGACTACAAGTACCTGCCACAATGCCCAGCAACGTTTTCTATTTTTAGTAGAGATGGGGTCTCACTCTTGCTCTGGCTGGTCTCAAACTCTTGAGGTCAAGGAGTCCTTCCACCTCACCCTCCCAGAGAACAGGTGTGAGCCGCCGGGTCGGGCCCTAATACAAAATATTATTAATTACAATTTTGCAAATACCTGAGAGAATGGTAAGAGCACAGGGCCTCTAAAGGTAATTACCTGTGAGGATGATAGTTCTGGGCCAGAAAATCTTTAGAGCAAGGGGCCATTACAAAGATAATTGTCATCATCAGATCATTATCGTAATTATCATTATAATCATTATCTGATAGGGGCTGTCGCAGAGGATGTGAAATGTTTTTTATCTTAAAAGAAACCCTTGGGCTGCATGTTCAGGTAAACAGTACGGTCTTGAAGCAAGGTGGCTGCGGCGGACTTTGCAGTCCCGGCCTTTTGCAGCCTCGCTGAAATTCAGGGCTGCTCCGGAGAAGCCTGGAGCAGGCCCCTCTTCTAAGGAGCTCTGGCGCCCTCTGCTGGACACAGCCGAGTGGCACACCGAGGCGCTGCACGGGCGCCCTGGCCGGGAGTCCGCTGGGGGCGCTGCGGGTGGCACAGTTGCCAGTTGCCAGATTTTAGTGACCTGCATTTAGGTTTCTCTTTGCCAGTTGGGCGTGTATGTTTTATAATACAGGAAGTTTTATAATGGATGTTTTATAATACAGGAAGATCTCACTGGTTCAGTCCTAATAATTTAAAACATGCAAGAATTTCTAATTGCCAAGGCACACGTTTCTTTTTGTTCCAATAGTATCAAAAACATTTGCTGAACGAATTGGACCTATTCTTTCAGCCCATCGATGCCTTGGGGCGGGAGGTGGGGTGGTGGGATTTGGAAGAAGGAAGTGAGGAGGGAGGAAGGAGTGGAGGAAGAGGGCATCCCAAGTCCTCCTGGGCTGGTTCGACCCTCCTCCCCAGCACCCTCACTGGGGGGAAGGGGGGGAGGGGTGTCGGTGGGTCCCAGGCTGGAGGGGAGCTCAGGGGTGGGCCTGGCTGTCTCCCACCTGAGTTCCGGGGATCCACCTGCCTCAGCCTCTCAGAGTGCTAGGATTACTGGCATGAGCCACCCTGCCCTTCTGTTTGTTTCACAATAGGTTTCAACAGGCATCCAAAAATGAGTTCTCCTCCCCTGGGTGGGGGCGAGGGGATGGGTCTTTAAGCACCAGGAGGTGAGGGGCTGTCAGAGGCTGAATCCAAATGCTTGAAGGAAAAGAAAATAGGACAACTGATTTCCAGATTAAACCAGATAGAAATCCACCCTGAGCTGTACTATTAGTAAAATAAGTAGCCCTCATTTATTGGGTGTTTGCTAGACATCTGGCACTTTATACATTTTCTCTTACAACAGCCCATCAAACTAAGTTTTATTTGTTCTGTTTTGAGAAATCTGAGAATCACAGAGGATACATATCAATTGAAACAGGCAGGCTCTGTTGCCATAATAAGTAAACCCTATATTCTTTGGCTTATGTTGAGCTAGTAACGGTTTATTTCCCATAAATGTTTCATATCCATGGCTCTGCTCTGCACTGTGCTGGCTTAGAGGGCCAGATGGATGGGGCCACCAGCCTTTGGGCATTGCCAAGTGCTAGGTCTGAAGCCACATTGCTCTGGAGGGTCCCTGCCAACAACTGCATGCTCTGGCCCATAGGAAGGGTGGGCATGGTCACTACTCCTGGCCTGAGCAAGTCACTCAGCCCTAGTGACCTCAGGGAGGCCAGGGTGCATTCTACCAAGTGTTGGAGATCAAGTGCTTGGTGATTGAAGGCTGGGGACAGAGGATGTCTCTGCCTCCCCCCTCCCTACCTCTGGGTCTCACTTCACTTCCTCTCTCCTCCCCTCCCCTCTCTGCTTCCCTCTCCCTTCCTTTCTTCCCTGACTTCCCTGCTCCTCTCCCCTCCCTTTCCCTCCCTCCCCATCTCCTCCCCATCTTTCCTCCTTGTATTTTGCCACAGCTTCCCCAGCAGCTGAGACTCCTCTTTTTGTCTATGCTTCTCTGTATCATCAAACTGTTCATGAATTCCTTCTAGATCAACCAAGAAATAAATATAAACAGATCCAAGTTCTACATGAGAAACCTGAGGATCAGAGAAGTAGAACAACTCGTCCAGAGCCACACAGCTATGTGGGTACCAGTCACAGTAGGCAGGTTGTGCTGCCATAACTGTATTCAGGATTTGAATCCAATTCATCCCACACATCACTAAACGAAACTGTCAGTGGAGGAAGTAACACTTCATGAACTTTGTCACCAATAAGAATAAGTCTACTTGCCCATATTTACCAAATTTGATTAGGAAAAAAATCGTCACAAAAGAAAATTTCCCATTGCAGATGCTGTCGGTGGTAGGATGTACAGACCAAAAGGTGATGGCGAGTTAGCTTTGTGAGGTAGAATTCAAATGGAAAAGGGTTATTGCCAATGAAAATAATTTCAAGTATATAAAAAATTGGAAACTGTGGTGGCACCTGTGGCTCAGTGAGTAGGGCGCCGGCCCCATATACCGAGGGTGGTGGGTTCGAACCTGAACCCGGCCAAATTGCAACAACAAAAAAATAGCTGGGTGTTGTGGTGGACGCCTATACTCCCAGCTACTTGGGAGGCTGGGAATTGGAAACTGTTTAACTGCATAGTATGGAAAATAGATTAAGACATTAGATTGGATTAAAAGAATTCACTCTGAAAATGCTTGCTCAGTGAGAAGCCATCAGTGGTTTCATTTTCTGTGACCTCCTGTCCATCTAAATTACCCTTTTACTGTCTTACAGCTCCTGGTGGCATCTGTGAATGTCATTGACTCACTTTGTACCTTATTTACACTTAGAACAACTCCAGCTCCAAATGTTGAACTTGGAACTCAGTCCCCTTGCACACATCTCTTACCTTTCTGCTCATTCCATTCTTTTTTTTTTTTTTTTTTTTTTTTTTGAGACTGAGTGTCATTTTGTCACCCTTGGTAGAGTGCTGTGGTGTCACAGCTCACAGTGACCACCTCAAACTCTTGGGCTTAAGCAATTCTCTTGCCTCAGCCTCCTAAGCAGCTGGGATTATAGGTGTCTGCCACAATGCCCAGCTTTTTTTTTTCTTTTTTCTTTTTTTTGTAGTTGTCATTGTTGTTTAGCTGGCCTGGGTCAGGTTCGAACCCCCCAGCCCTGGTGTATGTGGCTGGTGCCCTCGCCACTGAGCTACGGGCGCTGAGCCTGCTCATGTATCACTCCACTCTGATAGATAACTTCTCCCTCCATGAAATAGATCTGTTCCCAAAGATTCCATCTCCAGCTTACTTCTTTCTCTAACAGAAATTTCAAACCTTCTCTTGGGTTTAACTACTATTTTGTCTCAATGCGTAATAGTCAACTGTAACAATTATGCTTTGTAGCTTCAAACAGCAGTAACAAGGGCACCACAACTGATTAACTGGAGTAGGAAATGTATTGAGCAGGAATTTATCAGAAAGATATGAGATTTCTCAAGAATTGACAAGAAGGCTGGGTCTAGTGGCTCACGCCTGTGATCCTAGCACTCTGGATGGCTGAGGCCAGCCTGAGCAAGCGCAAGACCCTGTCTCTACTGAAAAATAGAAAAAATTAGCTGAGGATCATGGTGGGCACCTATAGTCCCAGCTACTAGGGAAGCTGAGGCAAGACCACTTGAGCTCAGGAGTTTGAGGTTCCCATGAACTATGACACCACAACACTCTACCTGGGGTGACAGAGTGAGACTCTGTCTAAAAAAGAAAAGGAACGGAGGAAGGTGAGAATAGGCTTAGAAAATGGGCTGGGGATATGGGGGAAGCAGTGGCCAAAGCTCCTGCCAGGGACACACCACAGGGACAACTTGGTTAGGACCTACTGTCCCCTCAGAGGGCATAGACACTGCTGCTGGGCACAGGCCGCGCCATCGAGCCACCTGTGTGAGTTCTGACTACCCTGCTTCTTTGCTCCAGAGCTGCCTCTTGCTCTGGCGGGGTGAGGGAATCGGTGCGAGGGGGCCCTTTCTCTGGCAGTGATTCACACAGTGGCAGACAGAGGAAGTGGGTTCAGACGCAGGGGACCCACAAGCCTAAAATACCCGCTGGCCCTCTGCAAAAAGCTCTCCCAACCCTCGTTTAAGTACAATGTTTGATCACAAACAAACTTGAGGGTTGACCAGTCTGATTTTTCAGGCCAGGCTATATATTTTTGGCTGTCTGCTTTTGCTTCTGAATGGTTCCAAGTGCGCGGCCGGCTATCCTGTGCGAACATCAGTTCTGAGGCCTTTAGTCTCTGGCTGCTCACGGACCTTTGTGCTGAGCTGGTTCCCTACCCACCTGGTTCAGTGGCAGGCATGTTGAGGCCAGCCGTGGGAACAACACCCTTCATCCACTCTTGGCTACTGGGTGGGGGTGTTTGGTTGGAGAGAGATCCTGGAGATGGTTGAGAAAGGTTTAGGGTATTAACTAAAAAAAAAAATTAATTAATGAGATTTATACTTGTAAAAAGGAAAAGTGGGTGGCCAACCCAGTTCCCCAACAGACTGGGGAGCAGAGCCCTGGCCTAAAGCCAGGCCCATGTGTTTCAAAGAAGAGACAGAAGGGAGCAGGGTGGTCAAACATATATATTTAGTAAGGTATAGGAGAAGTCATGAATATTTATGAAGGGAAATCACGGGCATGCAATTGTGTCTTATCTCTCCCATCTCATTATGGCTGGGAACTCAGTTTTAAGGTATTTTTTTTTTTTTGGAGGGGGTCTCCTTGCCGAGAAGGGTCCATTCAGTTGACAGTGGGCTTAGGATTTTATTTTTAGTTTACAAGGGCCCCAAATCTTATGGGCCCCCAGGTCTTATGCCCTGCTACAAGACCGCCTCTTAATTTATAAATACTTAATTAGTGACCAGAGGCAGTTAGCCTTGCTTTTTGTGACCCCCCCAAAGCTCTAAACTCTTGGACTCTCAAACAACTTCCATTGCAGGCTGCAGGCAGAGAAAGTGATGCCTTCAGCAGAGTTGTCTCCCACCCCACCCATGCCTGCAGACTGGCTAGCTCTCTGGAGCTCCATCTCTCTCACTGGGCATTCTAAAATGGACAAAAAGCACACCAAACACTCCAATATTCCTATATTTTTTCTTAACCATTTCCCCCAGAACTGCTGGTTCATTCAGTTCACATCTCCCAATGTATTGTAGGTGACAATTTGACCAAATGTTTAAGCATAGCCAGTTTCCCAGCCTGTAATGACCCTTTCCTGCCACCTGCTAACTCAGTGCCACACTTTCAGGTACCAACTTCCTGACAGCTCAGCATATAGATTTTGCTGAGTGTAAGGGCTTGGATGAAAGTCTTTCACGTAATCGTCTGAAGGCAGGTATTCTAAGGCTGGTGTTCAGGGACCCCGGCTATATCTGGGTGCTCTGCCATTTGACTGTCCCCTGTGTCCATATTCCATGGGGTAGGAAGGAGGAAGTGAGTGAAGATGACATCCTTCCCTCAGCCTTTAGGGCCATCCCTGGAAATAGCCTATGCTATAGTTTGAATGATGATGTCCCCTTCAAAATTTACATGTTGAGAGGCTGGGTGCAGTGGTTCAAGCCTGTAATCCCAGCACTTGGGAGGCTGAGACGGTGGATTGCTTGAGCTCAGGGGTTCAAGACCAGCCTGAGCAAGAGCGAGATCCCTTCTCTATAAAATAGCCGGGTGTTGTGGTGGGTGCCTATTGTCCAACTACTTGGGAGGCTGAGGCAAAAGAATAATTTAAGTCAGCGGTTCTCAACCTGTGGGTCACAACCCACAGGAACTGTATGAAAGGTCCACAGCTTTAGGAAGGTTGAGAACCACTAGCTTAAGTCCCAAAGTTTAAGGTTGCTGTGATGTCACTGCACTCTACCAAGGGTGACAAAGTGAGACTGTCTCAAAAGAAAAAAAAAATTAATGTGTTGAAACTTAATCCCCGTTTTGGTGGTATTAAGAAGTGGGCTTTTTAGGAGGTGATTAGGCCATGGGGGCTTTGCCCTCATGAATGGGATTAAGGTCTTTATAAAGGAAGATTCACACAGAGTGTAGCAGACCACATAGCTCAAGGGAAGGAGAAGTGAGAGTTAAGCTCAGAACACTCTGTAATTGTAAGAAACACGGGAACATCTGGGTAATAGAACACCTTGATAAGGCATGGGGATAAGGTGATAAGGGCATGGGGAAGGGATTGGGCTCTCCTTAACTGGGGAGCTCGAGAGACGAGAACATCAGTGCTTGGCAGTCTCTACTCCTGTGATGTAAATAGCCACAGGATCACGTCTATAAGTAGCCCCCGGAGAGGTGAGCTGGGGAGCGTGTGCACATTCTTTCAGGGGCTCGTTCTTACTCTTTCGCTTCTCCTGACCGCAGGGCGTCTGTCCAGCGTCTCTCCAAGAAGACTGCTAAGGTTTACTTTCTTACTAAGACTGTTTCTCTCTCCCTTCTGCTAAGGTGACTAGCCCTCAGACACCTAAGGGTAATTGTTCCTGAGCAAGATAGCACAGGGGTCCACATCCAGACAATAGAGAAGCCGGGGCCGGAGACCTGGCCAGTCCTGGGCCCCCACGGTTTGTTTTTTTTTACCCTTCTACTATGTGAGGGCACAGCATTCGTCCACCTTGGAGGATGCCTCTACAACGTGCCCTTTGGAAGCAGAGAGCAGCCCTCACCAGACAACAAGCCTGCTGGTGCCTTGATCTTGGACTTCCCAGCCTCTGCAACTGTGAGAAATAAATTCTGGGTATTTTTTGTTGTTGTTTGTTTATTTGTTTTTTGAGACAGAGTCTTACTTTGTCACCCTCAGTAGAGTACTGTGGCATCACAGCTTACAGCAACCTCAAACTCTTGGGCTCAAGTGATTCTCTTGCCTCAGTCTCCTGAGTAGCTGGGACTACAGACACCTGTCACAATACCCAGTTAAAATTCTGTTTTTTTTTTTTTTTATAAATTACCCAGGCTCAGGCATTGTGTTATAGCAGCACACGCAGACTAAGACAGCCTGCCTCCCTTCTCCTCATGTCCCATTAGCTAGTAGAAGCTAGTCACGTCACCCTGTAGAGCTGAAAGGAGCCTTGGGTATGATGTTGCCTAGAGAGCACAAGAGAGTGGATGTTGGAGAACTTCTAAGTCTACCCAACTCTCCATAATCAATCAGCCCTACCAAATCAAGTCAGACCGTTTTGATTACCACGCTAGCCCTCCTGTCTATTATAACTGTCATGATTATCTCATCTTGGCAGTCAGTGCCTGAACTCAGCTGCTTCTGTCTCCATTAATTCCAGGATCCCATTTTACCACATCCCGTTGCATCATTTGGTGATGGAAGTTGATCACGAGACTGCTCTCTGGAGGCAGTGACGCTTTCCTCAACAATCTGGGCCCTTTTGGAGATGGGAATTAGTGATGTATGGGCAGGTCACACGTAATAAGTTCTCTACCTAAGTTTTGGATTCTTTCCTCTATTTTTCCATGGAATTTCATTTCACACCAGCCACTGTTGAGTATACGTTGCAAACCAATGACTGTCATGATAGTTAGGGCCACGTAGAGTGGCTGGAGATAACACCGACTCCTGATTTCTGGTGAGCCCACTCCTGGTTAGGTTCAGGCTGATTTAAAATGATGCTCTATGACGGACGCCGTGGCTCCTCTCAGGAAGGGAGGGCTTGTTCCTTCAACTACTGGGATTGTTGCTGGGGTTTGGAGTGGGCCCTCAGCCAGCAGCCCACGCTGGGGACTGCCCCAGGTGGAGAACACTGCCCTGACCAAGGTCATTTTCTGTCCTGGAGCTGCCACAGATAATGACTTGTCAAAGTGGGGTTATCAAGGCCTGGCCCCCCAGCCCCAACTCAGAACTCTGAATGGCCATCCCAGCTCCACAGTTCTTGGTGGGGCCAGCTACATGCAACCTACTGTTCCTGTTGCCGGAGGCTGCTTCTGTCCATTTGGTTCCACAGGCATGGTCCCAACGGTGCTTCCCAATAAAGGTGCTGCAGGCTGATCAGCATCTCAGAGTCTGCTTCTCTGAAATTCTTTTGAGGGGGATTTAACTTTTTAAATAATCACAACTTCTGCTCCCTGCTTCCAGGTCAAGCTGGAGTGTGACTCTATAGCCCTACGAGTGATGAGTGACAGAGTGGAGGGAAGAGGCAGGTGTAGAGCTGGCTTCCTTGTGCAAGGAGATGTGTGCTGAGTTCCAGCATCTTCAAACCACGCAGGAGCAGCCTTGTCACACAAGGGCCGGCATGGGTTTCAGCTGGCAAGGGAGACTCCATGTGGGTTCAGTGTTCTGAGTCCTCCAGATCTTCCCAGATATCCTTGTTACAATTTTCAGGGTCACGATCAGCCCTGAACAATGATCTAATCTTCAAATAATATATTTGGAGAGTTTGTTAATTCAGCAGATGTTGAAATTTGGCAATGCAACCCTGTGCTTTCAACCCTGTGCTTTTTCATAGTTTTCAGCTATCCTATCCTTAAGAGACTGTAAATAAGATATTGTTTTAGCACATTACTGGAGAATCTTTGTGTTGGAAAATTTGAGATTTAAGCTCATTTCTTTTTTTAAACTGTCCAGTACTCTTAGGAGAAGCCACAGTTCCCAACAATCTGTGTGACTCAAGCTCTTCATTTTGTTCTATGCAAGTAGCAATATGGTTTTCAAAGTTTTGCCTTGATGTGTTCTTCCTGCCAGGTGACTATCAGTGATAATTTAATTTTAGCAATTTACCCCTGAGATCCAGGGGCTGCCAAGTTCCCTGAACATTAACTAGATTTTACTGCCCTGTACTCTCTAGCCAGGAGACCAACCTTCCAGTCAACCCTCCAATTTCTTTGGACTTCTGTCCTCTTGTTGATTTCTTTGCTAGTTGGGGTTCTTAAGTGCAAGCAAGAGTAACCAACTTTGGTTGACTTAATCAGAAAAGGAACTAGTGTAGGGAGGACATTGGATAGCTCATGGGATCTGCAGTGGGGCTGGAGAACCAGGTTCAGGAAAAGAGCAGGAGCCAGGGCAGGGTGTGGTGGGGGGTGTGGTGTTCACCATCACAACATGCAGGCAGGACACTGGATGTTACCCCCGGAGCCATCTGAATGAAATCTCACCTACCCTCTGCTTTTGTGTTTCACCAATAAATTGAAGTATTGAGTAGAATTAACTAATTGGCAGCACTTGGGTCAAGTGACACATGAGCTCAGATGTTATGGAGAGTAATTATCTGACCTCTTGGACTTTTGAAGGATCAGTGAGGTGTTGCCTCCCACCAAATTCATACAATGGGAGACTCCAGCATAGAATGGGTTCAGAAACTGTACAGCAAAAATAAAACCTAACCGAGTTTATTACACTAATCCCTCTCCCTCTGTCTTAATAATAATAATAATAATAATAATAATGATAATACAACCTGTTAAAAGTTATGTGATGTAGCTAAAGCAGTACTTAGAGGAAACTTTATGACTTTAATGCTTACGTTAGGAAAAGGAGGCCAGGTTCAGTGGCGCCTGCCTAAATTTCAGCATTTTGGTAGGCCGAGGCAGGAGAATCACTTGAAGTCAGTAGTTCAAGACCAGCCTGAGCAATATAGAAAGTCTACAAAAACTACAAAACCTTGCTGGGCATGGCGGTGCGATCTATCTAGTCCCAGCTACTTGTCAGGCTGAGGTGGGTGGGAGGATTGTTTGAGCCCGGGAGTTTGAGGGTCCAGTGAGCTATGACAATGCCTCCTGTACTCTAGCCTGAGAGACAGAGCAAGACTCTGTCTCAAAAAAAGAAAAAAAGTCTAAGAATAGTAACAGTTGCAGTTTTATCCTCCTTCATTAATTAATATATTTATTTATATTTACCTTTTATTTCAATAGATTTGGGGATACGAATGGTTTTTTGCTACATGAGTGAATTGTACATTGGGGAAGTCTGAGATTTTAGTGTATTCATCATTTGAAAAATGCACGTTGTATATGGTGTATAATTTTTTGTCCCTCACCTCTCACTCACCTTCCCCCGTCTGAGTCTCCAGGGTCCACTGTACTTGGGATGACCATGCGCACCCATCATTTATCCCCCACTTACATGTGAGAAACTCTTTAGTTTATTTAATAAAGTAACATTGGGTGCTCTGTTGTTCAGTATAAGCAGAACGGTAGAGAGCAGCACTGAGCAGAACAGACCTGGCCCCTGCCCTCCTGGTGGCCAAGGCCTACTAAGAGAAGCAGGTGACAAAGAAGCAAACGCAGATGAACATAAAATGCAAATTATGAAGGGAAAGAACCAGGTTCTGTGGGCGGGGAAGTGACCTATGTTAGAACATCAAAGAAAGTATCTTCGAGAAAGCAAAGTTTAAGCTCAGGGGGCCTTGAGTCAACAGCAGGAGGTAACCAACCACTGAGTGAGGGGACAGTTCTAGGCAGGAGGAGCTGCGTCCAGAGTGGGCTGGCCATAGGGGTCGGGGCCAAGAGGAGAGTCCACAGGCCATCTGAACAGTCAGGCTTGAGTTGCAAGGGTAGTTAATATTAAGTGAAATATTAATCCGTTTTCTGTGCATTTTCCCACAACTCTGCTTTGGGGGTCTCTTGAGTGTGGTATCTTTCCTCCGAGCCCACTCCAAGCAGAAATGAAAACTCAAAGACACATTTGGGCCGAGGGCTAGATAAGAGTGTCTGGTGAGTGCTTGCAGAGGAAGGTTTTCTGCTCTCAAGGTCAATGTTAGACCTAATTTAGTGTTGGCGGAAGGGTGAATTGGTAAAAATGCAACTTTGACAGGGTAGGAAGGAGCAGAGGGGCCAGGGTCTTATGTTGGTTTGCAATGTCAGGGGAGTGAAAATGGAGAGCTCTGTGCACTGAGCACCCTCCAGCCATTCAGGGCACCACCAGGCTCCACCATGCTGTGGTGGACAAGAACATAATGCTACTTTTTTTTTTCTGCAATTTTGGTGGGGGCTTGCCTTGAACCCTCCACCCCCAGTATCTGGGGCCGGTGCCCTACTCCTTGAGCCACAGGCACTGGTCTCATAATGCTACTATTAACAGTTTTATGCCATAGCCTCATACTGAGACCCCAGACATTTCACTTACTGTTTGTATCCTCAGGGAAAACATCAACACTGTGAAAAAGGCAAAAGTGGCAGTAATTTTATAAAAATTATTTTGATTTTGCCAACCTCCTGAAAGTGCCTCAGCTCCCACTGGAAGCCTGGGGATCTGCTATGGTTCCAATGTCTCTAAAACTCACATTGAAATTTGATTGCCAATGTAGCAATATTGGGAGGTGATTAGGTCGGCGGCGTGTGGCTCAGTCGGGGCAGCACGTACACCAAGGCTGGCGGCTGCGAACCCGGCTTGGGCCTGCTAAACAACAATGACAACTGCAACCAAAAAAAAAAAAAAAAATCGGGCATGGTGGCGGGCGCCTGTAGTCCCAGATACTTGGGAGGCTGAGACAAGAGAATGGCTTAAACCCAATAGTTTGAGGTTGCTGTGAGCTGTGACGCCATAGCACTCTACCCAGGGCAACAGCTTGAGACTCTGTCTCAAAAAAAAAAAAAAAAGGTGATTAGGTCATGATGAATTAATGCCATTGTCATGGGAATGGGTTAGTTATCTCAGGAGTGGTTTCCTGATAAAAGGAAGTAGTCCAGCCCCCATTTCTCTATCCCCTCTCTTGCCCTTTTCCACCATGTGGAACCTTCTACCACGTGCTGATGTAGTTAGGAGACCCTCACTGATACAGCTCCTTGATCTTGGAATTCCAAGTCTCCAGAACCATAAGCCAAATACATCTCTTTATAAATTATCCTACTGGTATTCTTTCATAGCCATAAAAAGTGGACTAAGACAGGATCACATCTTTTTTTTTTTTTTTTTTTTTTTTTTATTGTGGAGAAGGGGCAGGGAAAGAAGGCGGGGGAAGAGGTGAGTGACAGGGTCGGGCCAGTGGCATGGTACCACATTGGCTGTATCTAGGTAGAGGCAGTTTCAGGCCGGG
>CAUYPK010043943.1:0-17014 GCA_963574355.1 Loris lydekkerianus
CTTCTTAGTAAAGTATCTCAAGAATGGAAGAAAAAGTATCCAATGTACTCAGCCCTACTATGAAACTAATTTATGGCTTTCACATGAAAGCTATAACCCAGTTACAACCTAAGAATAGGGGGAAGGGGGAGAAGGAGGGGAGGGAGGGGGGAAGATGGGCGGAGGAAGGGTGATTGGTGGGATTGTAAGGATTGTACCCTTACAAGGGTACAAGTGAAACTTAGTAAATGTAGAATGTAAATGTCTTAACACAATAACTAAGAAAATGCCAGGAAGGCTATGTTAACCAGTGTGATGAAAATATGTCAAATGGTCTATAAAACCAGTGTATGGTGCCCCATGATCGCATTAATGTACACAGCTATGATTTAATAATAATAACAATAATAATAAAACTGTGTGCTTTAGCTAAACCAGTGGTTCCAAGATTATGGTCTCTGAACCAGCAGCATAAGTAGTATCTTAAAACCTTTTAAAAATACAAATACTTGGACCCACCAAACCCAGTCATAGTGAAGGAGAGACGCTGGAGGCTGGGCTCAAAAATGAGATGATTCTGATGCCTATTAAAATTTAAAACTATGTGCCTCAGCTAATGCATAATAATGTATATAGTAAACACATTATATTATGCTCAAATCATGTGTTTGTTTTTAATATTTGATTATGAACATAGATCTATCACTTTCAAAGACAGCCATCTCAAATATCCATGTATTTTCCTTTCTCTGCTTTGATCTACATATGAAACAGAAATTAGTCCTTCTTGAATAAACTAAATTTCCTTTTAGGCTACAATAAAATTTTCCTTGTCTTAAAACTTGCTTACTGTGGAATTCAGACCATTTGAAGCTGTCATAACAGTGTTTTGCTTTCAAAGAAGAAAACCTCAGACCTTACACTCTTGTAGTTCCTGCTGAATTGCATGCTGTAACTCGAAATAAATGAGTAAGAGGGGAAGAAGCTAATGTGTAACTGAGTGCTCACTGTGTGATATGTGGATACATATTATAATATCCTATTATGTATCGAAATAAATCAATTATTTAAGTAAGAGACGATATTATCACAAATAAAATGTAGGCAATCAGAGCACAAAAGATAGCATGTGCAAAGTACTTCCCACAATGCCTGCTACAAACGTTAAGCATTCAATGTTATTATCATTGATCATTAGAGATTTTAAAGAGAATCTAAACTCATAGGAAACTATGTGAATAAAAACTTTCCAAATACAAACACCCTGTAGCAAAAATTTATCATAAATACTTTGCACTTTTAGATACTTCTAAACTTGAAAAAAAATTGCATTAATCAGTGCCCACTTCAATTAACCTTCCATAGTGACCTGCAACAGAAGCCTGGCAAGGAAGACTATTTATTTTGTATCTGCCAGTGGCAAAAAGAAAGATTATGACTATGCCTACTTTGGAGGCTAGAAGGTAACAAGAAGTCACATATTTTATTGGAAGGTAATACTGAAAGTATGCTTAGGTAAGCCTTTGTCCACCTTTATCCCATAATAGTTTAAACAGAGAATGTCAATTCTCAGCTTTAAAATCCCAAGTACATATGAGTTACCAAATATAACCAAATTCAACCATGTAGCTTGAATTTGTAAGGGTAATCATATGACCCATTTTTTACAAAGTTGGCACGCATCCGAATCCTATTGTATATGTTCATCCATGGAATGTAAATGCTGTACTTAATGTATTGTATCACTCACGTGTATTGTTTATTGTGATAGCCATCATATCTAGAGTACCAAAAAGAGTAAGTGACAAATAATAGACCTCAAAAATACTTGGCGAATCAGTGAAGAACTGAAAGCATTTGTCTAACACTCCATTATGTCAGAAGGTAAATATTTAGCTTTTAAAATTATTTGTAGGAACAGGTAGTATTCATGCCTGTGGTTTGGGTGGTTAATGTTTAAAACAGTTACAAAAAAGAAAAAAGTACCATACATGTAATTTTGTATTCTTTATTTGGTAGCATGTTATTATAATCTTGCATAAGATCACAAAATGAGTCTTCTTTTAGAAAAAGTTGAAAGTATCTGCAAGTTTTCTCTCCTCTTGCCTCAATACATGCATGTCCTTCTGTATCTTACATTCAAAACTTTCATCAAATTAGGTTCCTGGTATCATGAAGAGAACATGGAGTTACTAGAGACTGGGCTCTGTAGCTCAGGCCTGAAGCCCCAGCTACTTAGGAGTCAGAGGCAGGAAGATCACTGGCACCCAGGAGTTCAAGGCTGCTGTGATCACACCCTTGCATTCCAGCGTGAATAACAAAGCAAGACTGGTCTCTAATAAAAAATAAATAAATAAATAAAATATTATATGGCTAGTAAAAAGTGTAAAATCACATATATAGTTCACAGTTGTAGTTTACTGGTTTAGATTTTCACAAAGAAGTTCAATCAAAAAGATCCCCTCAACAAGGGGATATGTATATGTGATATATACATACATATATATATACATATATATTATATATATATCAGATATATCTGTGTATTTACATATGTATATACATAATAACTTTAGATAAAATGATGAAATGCATTACTAGCATGATTAGAAAACATAAATATGTGTAAATCAGAGTTTTATTTCAAAAGTTATTTGTGTGTCAAAAGTTAATACTTATCATGAGATTTGTAACTTGACCAGATATGTCAGCTCAATAAAAATTAACTGGAACCTTCTCCAGAATAAATCTAAATAGTCTGTCTCCAGAGCCCAGGATATTAATCTAAATGTTAAATTTTAATCAGGAACCTAAAATCTAGCTGAAAAGCTAAAAATTACTTAGCAGGAAGTTATCCAAAAAGAATAAGGGGTAGGGATATTTAACATATGTCATAGACAATGAATGTTGTAGGAATTCAAAAAAGTGAGTTTACTGTGGCAATCTGGGAAAATGATATGTGATCAGAAAATAAGATAATACTGGTGTTGATTAATCTAATGAGTCAACTGGGTGGGATGGCATTAATGTTTTTCTCAATGGACTAATAAAGCAGGGTTTCCTCTAAAATGTGGGTGGCCTCATCCAATCAGTTGAAAGGCCTGGACAGAACAAAAGGCTGACCCTCCCTGTTGTCCTTTGAACTGAAGTGTCAGCTCTTTCTGGTTCTACAGCAACCTCCTGGATTTCAGACTCAAAATAGGGTGTTGATTTGGCAGATTTTAGACAAACCATCTTCTGTAATTCCACATGAGCCAATTCTTTATAATAAATGTTTTATTTATTTTATCTATACATAATATTTAAAATTTATGTGAGAGATCATATAAAAATAATCAATAAGAAAGAAATCTGTTGCTATATCTACCTATTTTTATATGTATGTCTACATACATACCGTATATACTTGAGTATAAGCCGAGTTTTTTTGGCACAAAATTTGTGCCCAAAAACCCAAACTCGGCACAAATTTTGTGCCGAAAAAACTCGGCTTATATTCGCGTATATGCAGTATTTATATTTTTGTCTGGAGAACCCGACCTAAAACAGTGTTTAAGAGTTTGAAAATAGTTAGGCTTTTTATAGCCTAGAGGGTAGAATCCGGCATTTTAAAAGGAAGACATATGAACAAAGATAACATGGGATAGGCTTAGAGGAGGAATTAGGAGGATGGGATGTGATTATGATCTAGGTCCAGTGAATGTTAGACCTCACAGTCAAGGACTCTGGAAACAAAACCTTTGTTTAGAAAATGAGTGGAAGATTAGATTTGGCCTTATATGCCAGAAAAATGAGTTTTTATTTTATCCTGAAAGTAGTAGAAAAAAATTTTTGTAGATTACTATGCTCTATTTGATTTGGGGTAATTAACTTAGTAGTATTAAGCAAAATGTAATAAAATGTGGAGATATGGCCCAGCACGGTGGCTCATGCCTGTAATTCTAGCACTGCAGGAAGCTGCGGTGGGTAGATTTCTTGAGCTCAGGAGTTCTAGACCAGCCTGAGCAAGAGCAAGACTCTGTCTCTATTAAAAATAAAAAAAAAAATTTGCAGGGCATGGTGGTGCATGCCTGTCGCACCAGCTACTCATGAAGCTATGAGCCCAAGAATTTGAAGTTGCTGCAGCACTCTACCCAGGGCAACAGAGTGGGGCTCTGTCTTAATAGTAATAATAATAATAATAATAATAATAATAATAAATGGAAGCTAGGGTAATGAACAAAGAGACTACTATAAAACCTACATGAGATGTTTTAAAACAGGAGAATTAGGGCCAAAAGAAAGAGGGCAGTGAAAATGGGAAAGAAAGTTGATGTGATATAGTTTGAAAAAGACAAAGTTTAATAAATGGAATGAATTTGGAAAGAGAGAAATCAGTACTTGGCTTAGATTGGAAAATAGTGACATCCTTAATAAAAATAAGTGAATATAAATGCAAACATGACATGCATTGAAAGTGACCTATTAGAAAGCAGGAATTTTTATTTTTTTAACTTATCTATATAGAGGCAGGAGTTAATCCATAGGGGAAAATATTTTTAATTCAATTATAGAGTTAATGCACAGTTTTAAAATCTTAGGTTTTAAGATATCTTTTTTTTTAGACAGAGTCTCACTATGTCACCCTCAGTAGAGTGCTGTAGCATCACAGCTCACAGCAACCTCAAAATCTTCGGCTTAAGCGATTCTCTTGCCTCAGCCTCCCCAGTAGCTGGGACTACAGGTGCCCACCACAATGCCCGGGTGTTTTTTGGTTATAGTTGTCATTGTTTGGCAGGTCCAGGCTGGGTTTGAACCCACCAGCTCTGGTGTATGTGGCTGGCACCCTAGCCGCTGAGCTACAGGTGCCAAGCCAGTTTTAAGATTTCTATATGCATGAAGGAAAAGTGCTAATCAGCATTCATTAGTGTTTGTCTATTTACTATATGGCACAAGAGAACATGCTTCAAAAGATACAAAGTATGATGGATATTGTCACCACCTCTATCACTGCTGTTCTTGTTTCATTCTAATCTCTTGCCTGGTTTACATCAGCCGCCTTCATGAGCTCTCACTGCCATCATTCCTGCTTAGTCTACCCTCAACATATATGACTAGAAAGTCTGTGTGTTTAAATTTCTGTCACTATATGTCATTCTTCTGTCTGAAACTTTTGCATTTTTCCCATCAATTCCCTTCATTGCTAGAGTAAAAGTCCAAGTGCCATTGACTCATAGGACCTGTGTGATTCTCCCCTCGACACTCCTCTTCTTCACTTTATTCTAAGACCTCTCAGTGAGAACTTTCTTGTCCATTCTCTCTGTGATCGCGTTCTCCAACTCGGTTCTTCCCTATTCTCCTGCCCTGTTTCATTTTACATTTCTCTTTAACATCTATCCCTATTTAACATACTGCGAACTTCCTCATTCACCTTGTGTTCTGACTGTTGCTCCCACTGAAATGAAAGCTCCTTGAGAGCAGAGGATTTTATGTTTCATGGGCTGCTCTGCCACGGCACTCAGAAGAGTGCTTGACTCAGAAGAGGCACAGAGGAGTTCGTGGTGAATGAGTCTGTGTTGAAAGAGAAAATGAAGTCATTTGTTGGGGTTTTTAATCAAAGAATTTTGAAAATTAAAAACAAAAAAAGTAGGAAAGTTTGAGGCGGGAAGGCATAAAATTAAAGGTAGTATGGTCCAAATTTTAACCTTTTAAGTTAGAAGTATGAGAATTGGATGGAAGCAGAAAATTATAAAAGGACAATTGGCCCTCCTAAAATGTACATGAAATAAAAAAGCTTCTTAATTTTCCACAGTATCAGCCTGAAAAACATGCATCTCAGCCCAATTTTAGGTCAAAAAAGTCAAACAAATGGAATAAGACCTTTATAAATAACACCCATGAATTTAAGCTGCTGAGTTTAATACAATTCTTACCCTTGGGTTTTCTTTCATATATCTTCATTTCTTCTCAGGTGTATAGTTTTCTGAGGAAACTTTAAAAAGCTACTACTATGTATGTGACTCATAAATGCATATTGCAGAGGATGCAGCATGAAACCCTTTTAAACTCTTTTTTTATCTAGTTTCCTTTAACTGCTTGTTAACAACCTGTAAAATGAGTTTTCCCGGGAGTCTACTTCCCACCTGTGTATGAATTGGGTTATCAGAATTTAGCTAAACAGAAGTAAAAGAGGAGATTATTTGATCTGCATAATTACCTTAGGATTCTTTCTCTCTCTCTGCCCATACCTTGTAATTGAAAGATTAGCCATAAGTAATCATTGTGTTTATGGGGAGATCAGATATTAAGAAATACTAGAATTTAGCAATCTTTTCTGTTTTCACTTCCTAGAAAGGGATTTCTAAAGTTTTAGAAGAGAATTTCCAAAAAACACTGAGAGAAAGATTACAATTTTCTTGGCTTCATACAGTAAATCCCCTTTCTGCAGACAATTTGTGTCTTAATCGAGTGAGAGGTTGCACACTAAAAGTAGGGATAAAAAGTTTGGGATCTGGTTGGTGTTTTGAAGTCTAGACTCTTTTCAAATTATACAGCAAAAAAGCCTACACAAGATTGAGATCTATTTTCTGCCAATATGTCTTTTAATTGCCAAATAATGTTATTGATTCTCTAATAATGTGAATTTTTTTCAACTACTACATTTTGGATGCTACAAAGTTTTTATGATATTTTATAATTTTCAAAAATTAAATGGGATTTTGTGGGTTGTAAATGACAATATTGGTCTAAAATTAGAGAGTCAAAAATGGCAAAACTCGAGGGTGGGTATCCTATGCTATTCTTTTTTTAACAAATACTATTTAACGCAGTCATAAAAACATGTTTAACAAGTGAGTGAATTATACTTTAAAAATTATATATGTGGTGAAGCTGGAAACAGGTTAGGTTGAGTTGTCAGTGTCTCAACATGAATCTAAATTACTCCAAGTTCAAAGATGCCTCAAGAGATTGGAAGGATTGGTAGATTGGTAGGTTCAAATTCCACAAGAAGAAGTCTACTTATATGAAGGAGTCTGGTGTGAATATGGTCTTATCTTAAAAGGAGAGCTACAAATTTGAGTACAACATCTCTTCATTCACAAACAATGCTTTAACAGTTTTGTCTCTTAGCTGATCTGGGCTCTGGAAGTGACCTCATGTAATTCATATTCCTTTGGGATGATGGACATTGAGCAATTATACTAGTAAATAAATGACATAATCTCTGTTGGAGAGTGTTTCTTTGAAGTAAATAAAGTAGACAAATATTAAAAGGTTCATGATGTGAAGCTCTATGTCTACATACGACAGTTGGGGAAGACCTCATTCTAGAGGTCAGAATTACCTTAAGAGCAGAATTTTGAGAAGGGTACTACATTCGTTCAAGTGGGCAATGCCACTTGTTTAAGCCTTGATTAGGTAATATTTGAGAAATATTTTGGAAATAGAGTTTACAGAGCATGCTGATAATATTTACTTTTTTTTTTTTTTTTTTTTGAGACAGAGTCTCACTATGTTGCCCTTGGTAGAGTGCTGTGGCACAGCAACCTCGAACTCTTGAGCTTAAGTGATTCTCTTGCCTCAGGCTCCCAAATAGCTGGGACGACAGGTGCCTGCCACAATGCCCAGCTATTGTTTGTTGCAGTTGTCATTGTTGTTTAGCTGGCCTGGGCCGGGTTAGAACCTGCCACCTCAGTGTATGTGGCTGGTGCTGTAACTACTGTGCTAAAAGTGCTGAGCCAATATTTACATTTTTAAATCAACTTGGGGGGGTCCTGGAGTTATAGGGGTGAGTGTTGCTGATAGGTCAGGAAGATAGAATTACGTTTGAAAAGAGGTTTAGATTTGTAAAATGGTTAAAGGTCTGGAAAGGATATAGAGATCTGGATATACTTGTGAAGGACTTTTAAATCTGTAGAACTAAGAAAATATCTATTGAGGTAGTATATATAAAGAACAGTGGGTCAGCTGTGGTGATGGAGTCCTGAAGTATAGCAGTGTTTACATATCAGGTGGTGCCATAATTAATAGAGTTGCTAAGTTGATTCAGTTAATGTATGTAAAAGAAACTGAATCTAGCATGGAGTGCACCCACAATATGTATTACTAGTATTGCCAATGGGAGCCACGTTTCTGAGTAGGAAGACATAAAAAGAAACAGCGTCTTAATGCTCTGTTTGAATTGTCCTCTTCATCCAGTAAACTAGATAATGTATCTGTAGGATAGATCTGCTTATATGCATGATTAACCTGATGGCATGTTCATAGTATTAATGGTGGAGAATGTTCTTTCTTTTCCAAAAAGAAATAATGTAGTTTCTTTCAGTGGAAGTAAGCAAGTAGACTTAATTTCTAGATCTAAAAGAATTTCAACTAGAAATTCAGTGACAAACACACCGTGGATTTTGAACTTATGCCTTTTTGTTCCCATGACTCTCCATATGCAACGCATCGTCTCTTTCATATGATAGTCTGAATGGTGTTGCACACCTTACAGAGTAGGTTAAACCTTTCTAAAATACTTCTTTAGACCTCCCACTTTACTAGCTTAGAAGATGAAATGTGAACACAATTCTTTTCGCTAATCCTAGTAAATCTCATAGCCCTCATCTACCTCACACAACTACATGAGAAGTTCCATTAACTGTAGATAAAGATGTCAATGCCCACTATTAATTCAGCCATTATCAAAACGCTGTCCAGATACAAAGCAGAGTAAATGAGACTGTCCTGAAGGCTCGTGAGCCATTAGTCATGAACAAGCTTAGTGCATCAAATAAAGAAAAAAGAAAATCAATACTGATATTTTCATCTATAGCAGCGGTTTTCAACCTGTGGGTTGTAACCCACAGGAACTGTATTAAAGAGCCACGCATTAGGAAGGTTGAGAACCACGGATCTACAGCCTTTTGGAAATAAACTGCAGATGCCAAAGAGATATTTTTAAATGTTTTTGTTTGTTTGTTTGTTTGTTTGTTTGTTTTTGTAGCAATGAAGTTGATAACACTGGTCATATTTGAAAATGAATTTCAGAAAACCCATGACAATTACTCTATTAAGCAGTCTTCTTGAAATACAAACTTACTTTAAAATTTTTTGTCTTTTAAAATTTTTCTTTGACAAATAATTCTACATATTTATGGGTACATATATGTTATAATTTTGATACGTGCATAAAATTGTGTAGGGTAAAATTGTGTAGGTAAAATTGTGTGTAAGGGTCAAATCAGGTACTTAGGATATTTATCCCCTAAAATATTTACCGTTTGTGTTAGAAATTTTTCAAATCTTCTCTTCCAGCTATTTTGAAATACACAATAAGTTGTTAACTATAATCTCCCTACTTACAGAATACATGGGATGAATAACTCAGTCCCTGGAAAATTTAAAATAGCCACATAGAATTACATAGGATGTAGAATCAGGCAACCTCACTGTACTTCCAACAGCAGCCCTCTGAGCAGCTTGAGTGTCCATCCTCAAGTTCACTAGACTGCTCGTGATAAGTGAGGTGCATTATTTGACTGATCATATGGAGCTATGGGATAACTAACAGCCCAGCATCCCCAGAAGGGGAAGGTGAGGGAGCACTTTCTTGCCTGACAAATATGGTTCTTCCATATCAGCAGCTGCCAAACAGATGAGCAACTTTTAACAGAGTAAAAGTACACAATGTGAGCTGGACCCAGAACTCATCAGATCTAATTAAGACGGACATGTTATGGTCCAGTAGTGTTGACAGGGTCAGGAGTCCTGTAGTTTTAAGTGAAGCATGTTATAATTAGGTTCTAATTGAAAATCTGGAAGTGAAACCAAACCTTTACCCTCCAGGGCCTAAGACAAGGCCTGTTTGGGTCCTGGTGTGCACCTTATTAGATTGTGAATGCTCAATTAGACAGTTATATAAAAAAAATTAAGCAAGTTCAACAACAGTTAAATATGTTCAAAGGAGCATTATGTAAATACGTATTAGTTTGTATATGATTAAGAGTTGTATCTAAATTTTGGATTGAGAATTTTTCTTTATGTTATTTCTACTATTGTGTTGTGGTTATTATTATATATACCCAAAATGAAAAGTTTGGTCAGTTTGCTGGCACCATATGTTTCACTAATGTTCTTCATATCTAGCGTTTGGAAGTGGTAAGCTCACTATTGTCTAATAGGTATGTTAAAAAGACTCGTATGTTACAATCTCATGCAACATTTAACAATTTTCCTTGTCTGATACACATTGCTGCAAACTTCACGATTTGACCTTCTTATTCACATTGATTAATTTTTTAAAGTATTTAGTATTTTTACAATCTAACTCTGATTTTGAGTTTATTATAGTAAAGGTCTGCGAGGGTCCCCTCACCCTTCTTACCACATGCACAAACATTAAATAATCTAATGGATCTAGATTCTCCCTTTCACAAATCTCCAGGTCATTCTTAAGACCCCTCTTGTTCTTTTCCATTATCTCTAGAAACTTAGACTTTAATGTCCTTATGACAAGTTTTAACCGCATATTCCTCAGGAAATACCTTCCATAGATACATCATTTCAGATTTAAAATTCTTCTTCTCTAAAATGCAGTCGTAACAGCTATCCTTACATATTTTTCAATTCTTCCTATCATGTGGGTTGGAAATAGATCTGATTGTTGACAAATAGATCTGTTTGTTACACAGGATAACAATCCTAAGGAAAAATTTAGGATAGCATCAAATATCTCTGAAATTTTGATACTTTTGCCATCTCGTCAGTTTGCAATTTAATCTTACAGGAGATAAATCCAAAATGACAAATAATAGAATCAGGGATAAGTAACATGTTTGCTTTCTCAGTGTTTAGTCTCAAGTTTAATTTTATTCGGGAGGATCTCCCAGACCAGATTATTCAAAATACCACTTCCATAGTGTGCCTGACCTTCGTCTCTTCCTTTTAATAGAAGTTTTCAGCTTATGACACATACACTCACTGGCTTTAATCCCTGCTCTCAAAATGAGTGTTTCTGCTCAGGAGCAAAGGAACTTGGTCTTGCTCACTGTCATTTCTACACTAACTGGCCCAAGACGACGCACTTAGTAGGTACCCAGGTGAATTTGTTGAATAAATGAGTTAAAGGAATATAGAGTAAAAGCATTTTGGGTAGTTCATCCTGAAAACTGAATTTGGCTTTATAAACTAATAATTATGTTATAAACATAATCATAAATGTGCAAGTTCCCTGTGCATGAATAATTTTATTTAATACCAGTAGAAGCCCCTAACCTAAATTCTTTAAAGGGCAGAAATTATTTGATCTGTTTACTTTTAATTGTCCTTTGAATTTTTATTTTTCCTACAACTATACTCTTTATATTGCAAAAAAATATATATGCAATTTCTATTTTGCCAATTATTTGGTGCATACATTTCTTAATTTAAAAAAATCTTGTTACAAGTTCTATAATGTAATAACAACACATTTAAGCAGAGAAAACATTTGTTATCTTATAATTTGATGTAGTGATGTTTTCTTCCATGTAGCAATCAGCTTGGAGGAATTTATGTTTTGAAATTAGGTATTGATTCTAGAAATATTTTATCTATGAATAGAACACTTATTGTTATTAAAAGAATAAAATAAATTTAATTTAAATCAGGTTTATTGATTTAAAATACAAGGTTGTTTGTAGAAAATATGAATGTGCAGTAATAATTTAATTTTTTTCTGATTTTTGTTATTATTATGATATTATCCATATCAACATAGATGTTACTTCCAATGTGGATCGATTCACTAAAAAATATTTTTTTCTAGTGCAATTAACCCAAAATTGCAAGCAAAACTATTTTATTTCTACTATTTGCTGGCTTCCCAGATATCTAACTTGACATATTATCCTTCTTTTCTAAATATATCATTGAATTAATTATAAAGAATTCTAATAAAAACCATAACATTCAATCAATTATAATACACTATAAATGTATTTTATAGCAATTCTGTAATTTTATCTTAGAAATCTAATTTTAACAAGTTTAGATTTGTCAGAGAAACAAATTACAAAAAGTGTTAAGGAGTTAAGCTATCCATTAAAATCCTGAAATACACAGTTTATTTCAGTTTATAGTCCAGTGATATTTTAAAAAGCATTGCACTATTTTCTGAGCAGTATTTTTTTAAAGTTGTTTTTACAGAATGGCAGCTTGAATTTCAGCAGATGTGAAATCATTTGCTTGTGTAAATACATTTTTTTCTTTCTGAAATGTATAGGGTTTTCATTTCACTGAAAAAAAAAGAAAGAAAGAAAGAAAAGAAGAAGAAAGTTTGTAAATGGGTAATGTCTATAGGTTGAACTGGATATCTGGGAAGGTGCAGGGCTCAGATACACTGAGATGTGATTTACAATCTAAGGTAAACAGATTGGCTCAGACAACACTGGCTGATCAATGCTCCCCATCTCTGCAGCAGGAAATGTCCTGGGGAGGCAGGGGAATAACTTTTGCAAGCACTTCCTTGCATTCTGAGTTTCCCCTGATCCTTACTCTCTTTTTTGCTGAAGAATTAGGAACTGAGAGAGTAAACAGTCTCTTTCTTTTGCCTTGGGACGTCCTTCTTAGTGTTTCTTTTCTATACATTTCTACATCAGAGGAAAAAATAAAAAACACAGTTAACTGAACCATTTACCTTGACTTTCATCATAAATATTAAGCTATCTGTCCCAAAAGTCCAGGAAAATCTGGAAATATTTCTTTTACATTTTTATGGGGTGTTAGAAGTAATTTAAAATGGTGTTTGTAATAAAGGCTCCACTTTGCTCTTTAATTGGTTCTGGTAAATGAAAATTGCTTTACTATTGAACTAGTTTTTCCATTCCTTTTGGGAGCCCAAATCAAAAGCTTCAAACTACCTTATTACAGAGATTAAAAATGTTGTTGAATGCAGTGATTATCCTGGAAATGAAGGAATACTGTATGTTGATAGCTTGAGAAGGAAAGAGCTCAAATAATGACTCTTGGATATTGAAACCTGAGCTTCTGGATTCTAAGGTCAGTTTTATTAATTTTGAGTATTTACATCTATCTCCTTTACCCCGCACCACACTCTGTAAAGAACATGTAACAGAATTTTTACAGCTGTCATGAAAGACACTTAAAAATTGTAAACTGAAAAAGGCTGCATTAGTAAAATAAATTCAAAGAAAGCATTATAAATACAGTCTAGTTTATTTTTGTATATTTTGCTGTTAAAAGATTTATGTGGTAAGTATAAGCTTGCTTATTCCTCTGAGAAAAATTATCTCAGATTCATAACTTGTTACTAATTTTAAGCATCTGCGTATCTGTTTCAGTAGCCGTTTGGAGATTAAATACTCTGCAAAATAAATTCTAATTTTAATATTCTCTTTCAGCTGCTATCTTAGAATTTTTCTAATTTCTTAATCTTCATATAAATATGCCTACAATTTTTACACATTTAGTAAAGGAAGTTATTTCTATTTCCCATAACCAAAAAGTGCATAATTTTCTTCCATTCTTTGGGGTGTTAGGACTCTCAGACCCACATTAATAGCTTTGTCTGTGCCCTTCTATCACTTACTACTGAAACTACTACCCCTTCTCAGCTACATCTTCTATATCTTCCAATAATTAACAATCCTCTTCTCACCAGATTGTCGGATATATCAAAATAAATGAAGTGCACATCAAGCCTCTGCATTTTAAAACAATAACACAAATTATTTTTATTTGTTGAATCACACTTCTGAAAATATTTTCTATAATGTCTTTAATTTTTTTTTAAGTAGGATTGACTCTTTTCTAACTCTCAAACATAAAGGAATTACTGAATTTGAACCTGCCTCAAAGTATGAGTTAGAACTTGTTGGTGAGTGAATGTTACCATTGAGACTTAACAGTGTTGAAGAAAAATTAAAGTAGGGAGTCACTTCTAATAAATGGCTAAAACTAAAATCACTGACCACACCATGTATTGGCCAGGAGGTGTAAGAAGTAGAAATTTCATTCTCTTGGAGGCGAATGAGACATATGGAAAATAGTGTTCCAGTTTTATAAATAAAATATTCACTACTATATATGATTCAGTCATTCTATTTGCGTTTACCTGAGAGAAATAAAAACATATGTTCACATGAAGAACATTCACAAATATACACAAAGAGTTACAGCAGCCTGAATTATAAGGATCCAGTCTGGCAACAGTTCAAATGTACCTCAACATAAAAATGAGTTAAATGCAGTGATTGGTACAATGGAATACTACACAACGATGAAAAGAAATGACCTCTAAAGTGCCTATGATGTTTGTTTGGACGAACCTTTCAAACTGTTATACTAAATAAAAGAAGAAGCTATGTTATATAATATTCTAGGAAATGTGAAGTAATATTTATTGACAGGATGACTGTCTGCTCCTGGTGGAGGTAGGAGGGCAGAAGAAACAATACAAAGGGGCATTAAGAAGCATTTGGGTTTGGAGCATGTGTTCATTACCTTGATAGTGAGGGATTCACTTATCGGATCGTACCTTTAACTAGGTAGTTTCTTCTAGGTCAGTTATGCCTCAATAAAGCTTTTTTTTTTTTTTTTTTTAATGTAGGTTTGGATTGCTGCATAGAGTCCTGCCATTGATACCTTTGTCACTCATTCTAAATTAAATGTATTCCATAATTAAGTCAGTCACTAAGCCAATTAGTTACTTCATTGATAACACTGCACTGCCAGGATACAAGAAAATTATCATGCAAGAAACGTTAACTTGGAGTAATTATTTCCATTTCCTTTATTTTTATAATAATAATCTCTCGCATTGGTTTAATGCTTTAGAGTGTTGAGTTATTTTTTCATCTAAAATTTTATTAAGTCAAATGGGACTAATTAAAAATGAAAACTGAGGACCTTAAAAAGTGTTTATCCACCATCCTCTTAGATGGATTGCATGGTTCTTATGAGAACATATGACAGAAGTTTGTTTTCTGTTGCTGTTTTTTGTTGTTTTACCTGCTCTGCTCCCAGCTTTCAGAGATAAATTGAACCATGTTTTGAAGAACATTTCCCCAACCTCCTTCCAACAAACCCAGCCCCTGGTAACCACCATGCTACTCTCTACTTTCTATGATATCAACTTTTCATGCAGTACAACTTTCTGTGCCTGGCCTATATCACTTAACAAATGTCCTCCAGGTTCATCTATATTGTTGCAAATGACAGAGTTTCTCCCCTTTTAATGGCTGAATAATATTCCATAGTGTATGTATACAACATTTTCTCTACTCATTTGTCAAAGGCTATAAAATGTCAGTTAGATAAGTGAAGCAAATTTAAGTGAACTATTCTACAACTTGGTACCCATAGCTAATACCAATGTATTATATTCTTGAGAACTGGATAAGTGGCATCATGACAAAAATGATAACTAGGAGGTAACGCATATGTTAATAAGCAAAAATTAGTCATTCTACAATGTGTGTAAACTTCGAAATATCATATCATACATGCTAAATATATAAGATTTTGTCTGCTAAAATCTTACATATTTATCTTACCTCATGCTAAATATATAAGATTTTATTTTTAAGGTGCTGAAATCCATAAGAAAAAACATCAAATTTATATTCTGGGTCAGCAAAAATCTTAATGCATATAAAATTTGAAAAAAATATTTCTTAATAGCTCTTTGTTAAGATTTGACCTTAAAAACATGTATTTGTATGAATACATAAAATTTAAATCCAAACCACAAGGTTCAATCTATTGTTTCCCTTTTTATGAATATGCAGAAAGGAGTTTTATAATACTGTGGAAAAAAATAATGTACTAAGGTTATATATATATATAATTTTGAGACTGAGTCTTACTCTGTTGTCCAGGCTAGAGAGCCACGGCATCAGCCCAGCTCTTAGCAACCTAAAACTCCCTAAGCTTAAGCAATCTCCTACCTCAGCTGGGACTACATGTGCCTGCCACAACACCAGGTTAATTTTTCTATTTTTAGTAGAGACAGGGTTTCATTCTTGCTTAGGCTGGTCTTGAACCCCTAAGCTCAAGGGATCCTCCTGCCTTGGCCTGCCAGAGTGCTAGGTTTATAGTGAGCCACTGTACGTGGCCAGTTCAATATTTTAAGCAATATTTCTATATTGACCTTGAAAGTATACTATGTTCAAACATGAAATATATATATGTATATATATATGCCAAACTGTGTACTTTCCAAACTGTGTAGTTTTGTTTATACCTGAAAAAAAGGAGATTATATTCTTTGTAAATATGCATTAAGCAAAGGACACCCATGATTGGGTTCAAAAAATTCTATAGTTAATATAAAAAAATTATTAATCAAATTAAACACCACATTTAATTATCCATACCAAATTTCCTAAGTGTCTATGTCATTTTTTCATATGGTGTCAGTTTAGGCAGTGAGTGCTGTGAACAACCATTTTCTTCTTTTTTTCTGATGAGATATTTTAATTTCCATTATAGAAGATTACACAACAATGCAGATGTAAACTAAATTTAACACAGGAAAATTCTTCACTTTCTTTTCTTCCAATATTGCTTATCTAAAACCAGTATTTTTTATACAATACTTCAGTTGTTCCATCAGTTTAGTCAAAATGAATTTAAAGGGTAAGAGCAGCCAGAGAATCACAGTTTGATTAAAAAGGCTAGCCTTTATAGAAAGCATAAAACAGGAGAGCCCCCAATGGGAGTGATAAGGAGATATTTCAATTTGTTAGAGGGATTTTTTTAAAAGAATATATATTTTTTTTGCCTTTTTTCCTTCTTTTCTTTTGTCTTTTACAGTTGCTTTTTAAATGTAGGATGAGCATGATTTGGCAGATGAAATGGCAGCTTCTAGAGAAAAAAAGATTAACAGAGCTAGTCCCAAATCTATCATAATGGCATTATTAGAAACACTCTCTAATGCAGGGGTGGCGAACAAGTTCGACACAAAGAGCCAAAATTTTAAACTGTGAGAGTCAGAGAGCCACACCACGCAGTGACCTGCCAAAACAGACAAACACTCACACAAAAGCATATAATTTTAACAATAATATAT
>CAUYPK010043944.1:0-17070 GCA_963574355.1 Loris lydekkerianus
GGTCCCTCCTCAGAAGCAGCATAACAAAATCCAAACTTGGCAAAGAGCCACAGTATACAAAATAATGATAAGAGGCAAAGAGCCGAAATTCATTTTGGCCGGGAGCTGCATGCGGCTCTAGCCGCGTGTTCGCCACCCCTGGGTATAGCTTGTGGTGAAGAACACAACCCTTCCCCTTCAGGGGATCCATTGTACTAAGGATGAAGGTGAAGAAAAACAGACTAAGTCCCAATTTATCCTTATGAGCTCTAGTGGACTTTCCACATCCTGTTTCTCCTTTTGAGTAGCAGTCTAGTGGGCAAAATGGCTTCAGCATTAATATGAGACAGAGAGGGCTGGTAATCTACACCAACAGATCCCCACAATTGTATAAGGTTTAGCTCCTAAAGTAAATCCCTTATTCAATGTTCATTGAATGGTGAGTTACAGTTCTTTTTATCAAACCTTGCCTGATTAAAACTGTATCTGCAAGAAAGACTCTGTAGATATAGCAGGTGGATTGTACCAATGGCCCTGACCACTTGTGTCCTTTGTCTTATAACTTTATAGTCCTTCTACTCTCTGA
Organism: Loris lydekkerianus; assembly: GCA_963574355.1. Classification (NCBI taxonomy): domain Eukaryota; kingdom Metazoa; phylum Chordata; class Mammalia; order Primates; family Lorisidae; genus Loris; species Loris lydekkerianus. The sequence continues at coordinate 566 of CAUYPK010043944.1, forward strand.
TTCTGGACATAACTTTGACCAGTGGGATATTAGTAAGTGTGATCCAAGCTTGAAAAGCACATACTTATGTTTCCTTGCTCCTTTCCACAACTGAATTTATTTGCTCTTTGATACACACTTTTAGGCTAGATTTCTGAGTGGATGGCAGCTGGACATGGAGCAAAGCCCATGTCTCACGATTAAGGGCATCCCAGCTTGTTCTCCCTCAGCTGACTCATCACGCATGGCATGATCAAGCCCAAGTGATACTAGCCAAGCCTGGTCAAGATTAGCAGAACAACACAGATTTATCCTCAGAAAAATTTTAAAGAGTCTGGAATGATTTGTCATAATAGCTAACTAACGCAGTAAGCATGGATCAATTTACCACATACAAACAAACAAACAAAACTTTCCTATACCTGGGGGCTAAAGAACTGAGAGGAAACTAGCACCTAACTATTTATTGTTCATGCTCTATTCCAGGCTTTTAATGCACGCTATTATATTTAACATCCCAATCATATATCACGTCTAAAATAGACATTCTTTCCTCCATTTCACAAGTGAAGATACAGGCAACAAGGTCTGCTGATAAACTAGATGCAGTAAAATGTAAGGTCAAATAAAATGAAAAGAACACAAGCTTGGACTGGAGATATTTTATCTTTAGAAGGTGTTATGAGGAATACACCAATTACTTGTCTGAATTTTATCATTGGTGGAATGTCCAAAAGTGCACAACTGTAGGGAAAACAATAAGAACACTCCGAGGCAATGCCAAGGAATTAAAAATATATATATTTTATTTTGGCTTTATTTGCATCCTGCTCTCAACCTGGCTTCTAACTTGTTTCAAAACTAGTTTAATAGGCCAGTCATAGTGGTTTACACCTATAATCCTAGCACTCTGGGAGACCCAGGCGGGTGCATTGCTTGAGTTCACAAGTTCAAGACCAACCTGAGCAAAAGCAAGAACCTATAAACACTAAAAATAGAAAAACTGAGGCAAGAGGATTGGCTTTAGCCCAAGAGTTGGAGGTTGCTGTGAGCTATGACACCATGGCACCCTCTACCCAGGCCAACAGTTTGAGACTCTGTCTCAAAAAAAAAAAAAAAAGTTTAATAAATTCAGGACACAGATCAGTACTGTGACTTCCAACATTTCAAATTTTTACTGGAGAAACCAAGACTCATAGCAACTGAGTCATTTGGAGAAAGTGAATAGCAATGCCTTGTGTTAACAAAGGGTGATGTTTCCAAAAGATCCAAGAATATGATGTTATACTAATCTGATTCAGTATTATTGAAATGTGGAACTCACAGATGATAGAACTGAGACTCACACGAAGAATTGAAATGGGTAAATCTTTGTCATTTTAATCTTCTCTAAATAATAAGTCAAATAACCTGAATGAGGTGAATGACTGAAAAACTGAACATATAATCAAGATGGAAATGAGGAGAGGGAAGAATTGGCCACATTTCAGCTTTTTTTAAGTGTTTAATTTCCCTCCCTAGCTCTTTTTCATTAGATAAAATGAAAATGAAAACAAAAAAGATGACATAGTAGAAATATTCCAGAAGTGGTTTCCATGGTCGGTCTGTTAAATTGTTAGGGGAAATCTGAATCAGAGGTAAAGGTGTCTCTATGTATATGTTAGGACAGCCATGGGCAAGGAACACCCTTGAATTACTCTCGGATTTCTGTTTTTATTCATAGTTTCATTCCTCACCAGACAAATCTTCATATTCATAAGCTCTTATTTCATAGGTAAAGCAAAACATATAGCTATAATCATGAAATGCACAATAAAAAGAAAACAACCGCCCCACCCCCAAACAAGATAGCTTTTCCATATCTTTTTCTACCTAGAGACCACTCTCAGGACTCACCCGTAGCCCTGCAGAGCATAAAGCCATTTATGATGATGTATAGGCTACTGAGTGGAAATCACTTATAAAACCAGACACTTAAACCCATTTTGCTCAAGAATTAGAAATCGAATAACTGAAATTAGAACAATTTTTTTTTTTGCAGTTTTTAGCTGGGGCCAGGTTTGAACCCGCCACCTCAGGTATTTGGGGCCGGTGCCGTACTCCTTTGAGCCACAGGCGCTGCCCTAGAACTAATATTTTAAGTTAATTCTTTAAAAACTTCTTTGTCCAAGTCCATAAAAATGTAAAGTCTTAGGGGGGTTTTATTCAGCATACTTTGTGTCTTTTTAACTCAGTCCACATAGAAAATTATACAAACCTACACCTAGCAAATTTTAATTTTTCCATTCTTATGTTATTTTGAAGAATACTGATACCAGATGCTCAATACTTAGTTGGAAATAGGTACTATTTTTCCCTTCTTATCTTAGTAGACAAATTTTCATAAATTTAACTCACATAGGAAAGAAATATCTCAATAGGATATTGTACAACAAGGAGATACAGAAAAATAGAATTGAGTTTTAGGTGTTGCTAAAATATTTCTCTGTCCAAAAATCTCATATTCTGTAGGCCTTTTCTCATTTCTAAGTTATATATATGAAAACATTTTGACGAATGTCTATTAAAAGGTTATCCTGCCTCTATTTTCTCCAAGAAACTCTGTACATACTTAAAACACTTCTGTTCTTTACCTAAAGACATTACTATTCAAACCGCAAGTTGATAATTGCCCTGCATCTTGTAGATAATTATTGACTTTGCAGCAATCATGAAAGAAAATCCAGGAAGTTTAACCATCTCCTCTTATCACTGCACAATCTAAAGATACCACTTTTAGAAGCAGATTACAGAAAACAGGACATTTATTTTCTCTTTGGCTGCTGAGTAGCAAAATCAGGCCATATGAAGTCAATCGTTGCCATGACAACATATGAAAGAAGAAAAAGATAATATGTTTGAATGCAGAGAATTCATTTACCTATGATGGTCTATTGCTTTTTTTTTTTTTTTTTTTTTCCTGATATGATATATATGCTTGCTCAGGAGGAATAGACATGCATACTTTCATTACCAGATATCCATTTTAATTATATTCATAAAGTGGGGCCTATCATTTTTACTTAAGAACTAAAAACATAAAATTATCTACCTGTGCTTCATAAGACTTTTTTTTATGACTTCATTTATTTTGCTTTCCAATTAAAGTGACATGGGTAAATAACACACCTTTATGCATTCTTTCTTCTATCACCATGTGAAATAAACCCATATGTTAAGACTGTAAATAAGTTTTTACTATGGCATATTGCAATAAACATTTTACTATTCAATAGTTATAGGAAGCTGAAACATAGTGATATAAGGCAGGGAATGTAAAATCAACATAAACCTGTAATTCCCAAGTGTTATAATTCTATCAAAAAAATTTCTCTGAATTGAAATCATGCACACATACTATTTGTGCACACAGAAATTTATTTTCAAGTAAATTTTCAGAAACTATCTAGAAACTAGAAATAAAACTAGAAATATGGCTATTCTTTACATTAATGAAGTTGTGAAGGTGTGGGCTGTGTCTACTGGTAAAGAAAAAAAAAATTAAAGTGAGTTTTGGAAAAATATATCCATAGTCCTTATCATTTCACAATGGGCACATGGATCTGAAAATGGAGGACATAATTCTCCATTTGCTCTAGTAACTCACAAACCAGAAAGGCATTCTCATAGTGGTACTATAACAGCTTCCCAAATCAGTTTGACCAAAAAAACAAAAGAATTTTAAATTCTGGATCTGATAATTATTCATCACATGCTACAGAGAAATCTTTCATGAGAAGAAGAGATAATAATGAACCAAATTTCACTGTTTCATATTTTAAAAAAATGTCACAGCCACACCAGTCTTTAGCAACCACCACCTGGTTCAATAGGCAGCTGTCAACACTGAGGCAACACCACTTCACACCAGCGAAAAGATTACAACTCACTAAAGGGTCAGATGATCATTAGCATTTTTAGCAAAAAAGTTTTATTAATTAAAGTATGTACATTGTTTTTAAGGCATAAAACTGAACATTTAATAGACTACAGCAAATAGAGCTTTTATATCTGCTGGGAAACAAAAAATAACAGGGAACTTGCTTTATTGATATTGACTTTATTGCAGTGGTCTGGAACTGAACTCAAATATACTTATATGTGGAATCTGAAAGAGTCAAACTCATAGAAATCAAAGACTACAATGATGATTACCAGGGGCAGCGTCTAGGTTGAAGGGAATTTGGAGATGTTGGTTACAGGTTATAAACTTTTAATTTTAAGATGAGTAAGTTCTGGAGACTTATTGTATAGCATGATTAACTATAGTTAATATGTAATATATATACTTGAAATTTGCTAAGAGAACAGATCTTAAACGTTCTGGCCAGATACATACAAAGGTAACTATGTGAGATGATGGATATATTTATTATAATGATTGTGACAAACATTTCACAATGTCCATGTATGTTATGTACATCAAATCATCCCACTGTATACCCTAAATGTATACAATTTTTATTTGCTAATCACACATCAATAAAGCTGTGGGGAAAAAATAAAAGGAAAGGATAAAAGCTACAAAAAAAAAAAAAATGATCAAAGGGAGGATCATTTAAAAACATTGTTTCACTAATACAGTGGTTGTCAACGTTCCTAATGCCATGGCCCTTTAATACAGTTCCTGTGGGTCACGACCCACAGGTTGAGAACCGCTGCTCTAACAGAAACCTGGAATTATCCCAATCAGATGCACTGGAGGCTATAAGCCAGAGTTAGATGGTGAGATAATTGATTAACAGTTTGTATAACAGCTGCAACAAAACCCTATTCTCAGTGCTATTGGCTCTGATGTTTTCCTTCAAGCTAAACACACAAAAATAGTCTCTGAATAAAGTAGTGAATTTGTTGTTGTATATTGCCAAAGTAAACAGTAAAGCCAAACTGAAGTTAAGGGATGTTTCAGGTTGAGAATGCATACTTACCTCATACCAAAAAAAGAAAGATAAGCTGAACACATTTTTCACTTTGTATTAAATAATTTCACAGAAGCTGAAAACTCTATTAGAATCTGAATTTGCTGCCAGGAAAGCAGAGGATATTCAACAAAATACATTAAAATATTGCCACTCTTTTAAGAACCATACACTATGAACAGATGACTAAAATTTTCCATGAAACATTTAAATAAAACAATATGAAAGAAAGGCATCAAAACCAAAATTAACTGTAAATAAAAGAGAGTATAGGTAGGAAATAAACACAAATTTTTAAATAGTTATGACCAGTATCCTTAGAAATATCTATAACATGATAGCAGACTTCAAAAAAAAAAAAAAAGATTTCCTAGAAATTAAAAGTCTAATTCTAAAAAAAGAAGAAGAATGAATCAATAGGATAAGTAGGAAAAGTTATTTAGCTGAAGACAAAAGGACACCACTAGAAATTTACAGGTATTTTCAAAATTCCAGGCAAAAACACTAAGACATTTATGTTTTCAAACCATTTAAGAAGTATGGAGGGTAGATTCAGAAAAGGCAATCTAATCCTAGTTCAAAAGGAAAGGAACAATAAGAAGAAATAGAAGAAAGCTCTTGCCTTCTTAAATCTAGTCCGACATAATTTCCTGTTGCAAGATGATTAACAGTGAAAGTGTACATGTCTTTGAGAGAAAACTAACTTGCCTCTCTCATACATAAATATACCTTCAAGATCTGATCTGGTCCTTCAACTCAGAAAAACAATTGAATTAAGTAGCAGTACATTTCTATAAATCTGGCTTATTTTAAGAATATAATCTATTCATGTTTATTATAATCATTAGTTTATTTGGCTTTATTTCAGCCATATTAATGAAGTAAATACTACTTAGATATGAAATAGAGCCAAAAGACAAATAATGACTAAAATCTATTGGAAGTTTATTTATCATGTGCTATGAGTTGAATGTGTATCCCCTTCAAAATTAATGTTGAGACTTAATCTTTCTTGTGGTGGTATTAAAAGTTTAGACCTTGGACTGCACCTGTAGCCCAAAGGAGTAGGGCGCTGGCCCCATATGCTGCAGGTGGCGGGTTCAAGCCCAGCCCCAGCCAAAAACTGCAAAAAAAAAAAAAAAAAACTTTAGACCTTTTGGGAAGTAATTAAGTCATAAGAATTCTATTTTCATGAATGGATTAATCCCTCATAAAAGAGTCTTCAGAGAATTTTCCCCTTTCTGCCCTCTGCCTTTCACCATATGAGGCTATTCCGTTCCTCCCCTGTGGAGGATGCAGCTACAAGTTTCCATTTTGGAAATGAAGACTAGATCTCACTAGACACCAATGCCAGTGCCTCGAACTTGGACTGAGTAATCTCCATAAGTGTGGGAAAATAAATTTTATTATTTATAAAGTATCCAATCATGGCATTTTGTTAATAGCAGTGCAATGAAGTAAGACACCATATAATAATTGTGAGTGGGGTTGGAGCCTGTCACTCAGTGGTTAGGGTGCCAGCCATATACACTGGAGCTGGTAGGTTCCAACCCAGCTGGGGCCTGCCAAACAACAATAACAACTACAACAAAAAAGAATAACTGGGTGTAGTGGTGGGCGCTTGTAGTCCCAGCTACTTGGGAGGCTGAGGCAAGAGAATCACTTAAGCCTAAGAATTTGAGGTTGCTGTGAGCTGTGATGCCACAGCATTCTACCAAGGGTGACATAGTGAGACTCTGTCTCAGAAAATAATAAATAAATATAAAATAAATAAATAAATAAATGTGAGTGATCCAGAGTAGCAAGGAGCAGAAGGCTGCTTGATATAATCACTGAAGGAATTGCATTAAGAGAGTTATTGCTATCTTAAATGAACCAAGTCAAAGTTTATTGTAGCAATTTTCATCCAGTCTGAGGAAACAAAAAGAGCATCTGGGAGCCACCTGGAAGGAACTTTAGGGATCAGTACTGGAAGTGACATATACTTTTTTTATATCCTATTGGACAGAAGTCGCATGACTATAGACTACAGCAAATAGCACAAAAACATAGGCATAGATCTTAGATTCTAGTACAGGCATCTTATTTTTTAATATCTATGTGTTTTCTTTTTACCTTTCACGATTGCCTATGCTCATCGTATATTATTTCCCTTTTGTCTTTTGGTACGTTGGATATCTTAGTTTTATTTATATTCTACTAATATTTATATACCAATTCATAGCTAACATGAAAATTTAGTTTCATATTAATGTTAAAAATCAATGAGAATCTAGAGCTCCCTTTTTTGAGAGAATACTATTAGCATACAAATTATTTCCTCCTCCTCGTTTTTTAATTTCTCAATTTTATTATTGATTTTTAATATAATAATAGTCTATTTTTAAATCCTTACCTAACAATTGAACAATTACATATCCTCATTGTTTATTTGCTTATCATTTCTTGTATTTTATGGTTTTCTCAAATTATTATTCAGTCTTCTGCTTGCTACAGTACATTCACAACTGATTTAATTTTCAAGTAAACTAGTAGGTGATCAATTTCTAGACAGTTGTAGGTCTAAAAATGTGTTTATTTTTTCCTCATGTGTAGGCTATTCATATTGTCTTTATGATCCTAAATCTAAATTTCTTTGTCTAAAATGAGACATCAGTGTAGTAACAGAAGCAAAATACCAGCAGAGAACTTTCCCAGTAGAACAGAAAACCCAGAGACTTCTCAGTAGTCGAGACAGCCCCATGCCACTGATATAAAGGCAAACGAGGACCTTGTCCTGAGATAAATGCTCACAAATAAGTGGGAAAATATTTCAGGAGCTAATATCTGGCATATAATCCAGAAGTGAGATTCATGCCTTATTTTCATTTAAAAGGGAAGTGTAATCTCATTTTTTAAAATCACAAAAATTTGAAAAACATAAAGTATATTTATATAATTATAATAAAATAATGGCAAATATTAATAATCTTTATCGAACACTTAGTATGTGTCATGTTCAATAGGATACCTTTCAATTACATTTTTTTCTAACATAATAATCCAGCATGGTCTGAAAAATTATTTCTATATTAGTACACATGAGCAAACAGACCCACTGGGAAGGTCTCACTCAAAATCACACAACTAATGAATGGGATTCAAAACTAGCTCTAACCTAACTTCAGATTCAGAGCTTTCTCATACACACCACTGGTCTTACATTGTTCTTATTTTAAATCTAAGATTCTGCTTTAATTTCATCTCTTTCAAATGTGCACCTGCCAAATGTGCTAATGAAATTCTGAGTTCTTACAATGCAGCTCATCTGAATGTATGGTAAATGTAAAATACACAAAGGATTTAAAAGATGGTACAAAAAAGGAATGTAAAATATCTCACAACTATAATATTAATTGTTAAAATAGTGGTATTTTAGATATATTGGAACAAAAAAGATATATTACTAAAAATAATCTTATCATTTTCTTTTACTTTTAAAATAGTACTCCCCAAAAGTTTTTTTATTAAGTCATTTGTACATAGATCACGCATACAATTATGCCATTATGGGATTCAATGTGTTGATTATTTGTACAAATTGGAGTACTTAAGTCCTACTAACTAACATTGCCTTCACCTCATTTACCCAATTACTGTGTTAAGATATTTGTGTTCTATACCTGATGGATCCAACTTGTACTTGCAATATGCTCCATAGGTGTGGTCCCCCTATTAACCCTCCCTCCATCACCCCCCTTCTTTCCCTCCCCTCTCCTTCCCTCCTCCATCCTAGGCTATAGTTGTGATTCATCTTTCATGAAGTGTGAGTGATCGTAAATTGGTTTCATAGTAGTACTGAGTACATTGGATATTCTTTCCATTCCTGAGATATTTTACAAAGAAGAATATTACATCTGTGGCTTGCAGAGTACTTGTGTATTAGAGTATTTAGCTCTATAAAGAACTAAATTTTGAGAAAAAGATAATCAATAACTGTGGAAATTTTTCATTAATTATCTTAATAAATATTTATCAAATGCCCAACTGTGGCAAAATCTTCTTCAAGGCACTGAAAATAGATTGGAAAAGTAAGAAAAGTTTCAAACCTTATGGAGTTTACATTCAAGCTGAGACTTCTGACAACTGGCTTTTGTCACCTCTTTTTCATGCATTAAAATATGGTTCAACATCAACTTTTCTATGACTACTAAAATTAAGAGTTTTAAAACTTAAATTCACATATTAATCTAGAATAAAATATAGACAAAAATAGGTAAAAATTGATCCTAGAGACAGGATAAAAATATTTAAAGACTCAGGTAATCTTACATTTGCAAACCTGTAGCTGCTAAAGCCTTGTCCTTTTAATGGTTTAGTAAGCCAGTGGCTTGAAAGGGGCTCTGACGTGTTGTAAAGATTATGGGTTTTTGACAATTACTATACAGCATTTTATGAGAGTCTCCATGTTAAAACTTCTTGGGATGCTTAATAATTATTTGTCTAGTAGAGATAATAAAGCCCTGCTTTTCCCTGGGAGGAACAAAATGAAAATCTACAGTGCTATAAAAGAGTATATGATGGGTTATCTCAAAATTCTTTTACATGAGGAGGCTTCAAGCTTTTCCTTTTTCCACTTTTTGATTAAACCAATATATATCAGGCACTGTGCATGTTTGCTTGCTTTCATATGTTCTTGCAATTATTCCACTTAAGGGAGAAAATTGGTGGTCCCAGAAGTCAAATATGTTACTCTAATTTTATGTGATGATAAACACAGATACATCATTCAAAAATACATTTTCATGTTTCTTTCCCAATTTTTTTCTTTTTTTTCTAACTCTAATCTTAGCCCTAACACTAAACTTTGATATGTTGAATATCCCATGTTTGTTTGCTATGTTGTTGTTTCGTATGTTTATGTGATATAAGCCAAGTTTGGCTACTTATTGTTTAACTTCCCCCTCTTTTAGTTTCCACATATTTTTGTCCTATTACTCTCCTCACCTGAAGGTTCAAAAACATCTAATTACTCCTTTAACTCCCAAACATCTTAAATATTATTGTATTGCTCTTTCATTTTTATCAGTTCTTGTGGGCACAACAGTGTCCCATTCCCAGTCTTCAAGGATAATTTACCTCTCCCTTTCCTTCTCTCCTGACTCAGCTTTTTATTTTGTAGACCACTTTAACCTCCCTAGTTATATTTCTCTGTTTTCTCAGAACAGTGATGTTGCATGTCTTGCAAGAGTTTAGAAATTTGACCCATTGATAAGAATTTCTTCTATCCAAGAAAATAGATACTATGGAATAGAGAAGACAGAGTAAGATCTTAACCGCTGGAACTCAGCACCTTATCTTTCATCTGCCACATGACATCACAATGACAGGACCACCAGGGCTACTTCTGTCCTTTGCCTAAACTTATAATTGTTAACCTATAACCTGTCATTTTTACTACCTCTGTACTACCCAGGGAGATACAATGATATTCTATCTTGTAGGTTGGTTGTTTGAAATAGAAGAGATTTATTAGCCCTGGAATACTTACCTCAGAGCTCTGCAATTGTTCCCATTTGAATATGCTCTGCCCTAGCATTAAGGCCTAGCAGCGCCCCTCCCCTAAACCTGCAGTGAGCACACTGCCAAATCTAGCCTGCATTGCGTTCAACAAATATACCTCCATATCATTTACTTTTTTTCTAAAACTCTCTGTCATTAGGCTATATCTGCATCTCCCTTTTTCTTTTTTTCTTTTTTCACTGAGCTATATAGCTTGAAATAAAAAAAAAAAAGTGGTAAATGATTTGGTGAGCTTTTTCATATAATGATTTTAAAACTACATCTATTCTAAATGGGACTGCGAATAGAAAAAAAATAATAAATAACCTGAATTACAGATCTATGGATAATTCCCCAATTAAGTCAACTGCTTTGAGATAGCCCTCACTTAACTTTCTAAAATAAATTCCAGCTAGCAAATAAATGAAGCCCATTTGAACTTAAAAACTTTTGGCTATATTCATGTAGTATGTGATAAATGCCCACAGGACTAAGAAAGGAGAAGAGAAAGTAAAGGATTGGCTAATCAAACCTAGGTAGTAATTATTTGTTTATTGTATCTTTCCATTTTTATATTTTGATTCAATTAAATCCATATAGCTCCTTTGACAAAACTGTTACTTCCTCTTTCCTTATATGTTAATTTGCATAAAATATCAAACTAGAGGCTGGTTTTGTAATAGTCCTCATTCTTACATATTGGAAATAAAAAATTCAAATCCTTTCTTACTATTTCCTTCTTCCTCCTAATCCTCCCTCATCTCCTACATTTTGGTATTTACAAACATTTTGTTTCTACTGAGACAGCTGAGTTGGTATTACTACATTTTATTTTTTGAGACAGAGCCTCAAGCTGTCCCCCTAGGTAGAGTGCTGTGGCATCACACCTCACAGCAACCTCCAACTCATGGGCTCAAGCGATTCTCCTGCCTCCGCCTCCCAAGTAGCTGGGATTACAGGCGCCTGCCACAATGCCCAGCTATTTTTTTGGTTACAGCCGTCATTATTGTTTGGCAGGCCCAGGCTGGATTCGAACCTGCCAGCTCAGGTCACTTGAGCCACAGATGCCAAGCCGGTATTACTACATTTAAGTGGACAGTTGTCAATGTTGTTTTGGAATAAAATAATAAGTAAGACGTGCTGATTATTGGTCTAGGACATACTATCATACACATGCACATGCATAAGTGAAAGGCAAAGGGAAAAAAGGGAATAAAAAGAAAGAACTGCTTAAAATTATGTGAATTTTGTTCAGTGTTCTTTATTTTGTAAAGTCATTCTCAGACAGGAAATACAAAATTCAGAACTTGAGCTTTGCATGCAGAATAAGTAACCAATTGCAATTCCAGGCTTCAGATCGCTAGGCATGCTGTCACCAGCCACCTGGCTGGGCTGTGAAGGCTCTGGCAGGTTATTTCCTCACCATAGATGAGCAAGGACATATGTGACCTTTACAAAATCAGACAAGGAGCCTACACATCAGATAAAATGTCTAATCAAATTAACACATGGTTCAAGAGATTAAAAACATGTCCACAAACTATCAACCAACTGGAAGTATTACCTTCGTTGTCCCTTCTCAATTACATATCTTCCTCTCATTTAAATTAATGTCCAAAATGCTTTTAAACAAGGTCTAGCATGTAAGTTTCCACCACAAAACATACACACACAAATGCACACAATTTCAGTCATTTTCTCTATTTATACAACATGTTAGAATACAGAAATACCCTTCTCTAAGACATATATTAAAATAGAGAAGAGAGAATGGCAGATTATCTATTATTATTACTTTTTTTTTTATCCAGTCAGGCTGTGAGTGAATATTTATTGAGTTCTGACTTTGTACAAGGTCTATGTTAAATGAATTAAATGTGTACAGAATAAGCTGTCAAATAAAAAGTATGACTCCTGCTTTCTAAGATATTAAAAAAACATAAAATCAAATCAAACCTATCCCATTGATATATTAAAAATGCAGGTATTTAAAAAGAAAAAAGTCAGCCATGAAGTTACCACCCAAGTAAATAATCATCAAGACTTTAGTAATTATCTTTCTGTTTGCCTGACCCACTGCTGTTTCTGCCAGTGCCTTGCACGTCTTGTCTTTCAACTTTTATTCTCATTGATAAATACGTTGTGAGCATCTTTCCAATGTCAGTAAACACAGATCCCCATATTTATTCTAATGGCTCTGCAGCAAGCCCTTTAATAAATGTGCCACAATTCATTAAACCCATCACTTTAGTGGACATGTAGATGTCTCCAAATTTCTGAAACAACACCCAGTACTAACATAAAAATTACATGCAGCTTTATATAATTATTCAACAATATCAAGCACACAAATTTCTATCACAGAAGCACATCCATTTTGTAACCTGTTAGGAAAATATTTAATTAATATGTAATACATATTCTGAAATTTACACATATCAAAATGTATCCCTTGATAAATTTTCCCAAAGAAAATCACACTTACAAATACCATCCATTTGAAGAAAGATTATTGCCTATAATATGATGTTTCTTAGATCCCCCTATCAACATTATCCCCCCAGAGGGCAACCATTATATTGACATTATACCAATTAGAAAACAAACACTTTATATAAATTAAATGATACAGTAAGTTCTCTTTTGTACCCAGCTTAAAGTTGGGCATAGTTTACTATAATTAGTATGCACATAAAACCATGTAAACCCCACAAAGTAAATGGTGTATCTTCCACACTAAGCAATAATCAATAGAGAGTCTGCCAGGAGCTTCCAGCACCTTCCACTACTTATCTATTACTTTTGGTAGACATTTAACATAGCGAACATTCAGGAAGTTTCCAGTATGGGATATTACTATAAATAGCCCTGTTGCTAAAATTCCTGTACAGGTGTTTGTGAACATATATGCATGAACTTCTGATGGTTGTAAGTGGAACTTCGGGGTGATAGGGTATATAAACTCAGCTGTAGTAAATCCAACCTATAGTAGTTTTCTACCCCAAAGTTAGTGTCTTAAACCAACAATATTTATTATCTCAGTTCAGTTTTTGTTTGTCAGGAATCTGTGCACACCTTAGCAAAATATCTCCAGAGTCAAGATTGGTCAGGATTGTAGTCATCTCAATGCCTCAGTGCCTTCACTGATAAATAATCTCTAAACCTCAGTGGGCAACAATGAATAATCCTCCATGTCCTCTGATTAGAGATCTGAGTACATAGCACTTGATAATAACCTCTCACTCTTCTTCATATGTCCTGTTTCCTTCATCATATTCTATGAAGTCTACTCAGGTCAATGATTCCTCTATATCAGCATTCACCAAGGACATCACTTGCTACATTTTTCCTAGACTTAATGTAGTGAGTCTTCTTCTTATCTTTACATACAATTAGAACATAATAAAATTATATATGCCTTAGCTAAATAAATAATAGATGCAATAACAAAGTCAAAAACACACAGTGGTTCTTAATACCAAACAAAATAGAAGTTTATTCATCTTTCAAAGTCCAAAATAGAAGTTGCTAATCAGCAGAGGACACTTCTCCAAGAGATGATTCAGGCACTCAGAATCCTGCTGTCTTGTAACTCCATCATCTTCAGCATGTATTTCCAAGATCATTACGTCTATCTTCACCCATCTATGGAGGGTCACTAATGGCAGGGTTTTATGGCACGTTCGAGGAGAGCAGAACATTTATTTCTGCTTATATCCCATTTGCTAGAACTGAGGACCCATTCCTAATTGTACAAAAGGCTGGAAATTGTGATTTGTGTGCATAAAAGAATCAGAGTAAGGTTTAGTACACAGCTAGCCAGTTTTTACCACACAATCTTACTACCTAATATAGTTCCTCTTTGCCTTTCAGTTGCATCTTTTTTAGAATAAGAAAAGCCACATTAACTTAATGAACTCTGGGGGGAGACAAAAACAACCCACCCATCCACCCCCCCCCCAAAAAAAAAAAAACTCAGGAAAAGAGCCATCAAGGAAGCATTTTCTTTCATTTGAGAGGTAATTGTGATACCATCAGAATAGGTGTGATAGCCAGATGCTTGCTGACTGTTCTGACAGCCATTCATACAAATGTGTCTCCTTTTACTTCATGAATTTTTGTTTGTTTATTTATCAAGGATTTGAGGAGATGTACAGTATCACCAGCTAACAAAAAAAGCCTATGAGTGCCCCTCAATGAAATAAGAGAATGGTGAAATTTTTTATTTTTCGCTTTATGGCAGCAGGTGGTTCATCAGGACCAACGACTGCGAGCAATGGTAAGATGTGAAGCTGGCACACACACAAACTTTGTATTTGTTAATAGAGTGACTGTATCTGTCCCAGGTGCTTTGAAAACTTCACATAGATAGAAAAGGCAGCTATTGTTCTGTCACATTTGAAAAGAAACACAAACAAATGGTTATGTTTCTGCCTGCCTGTCTTTATTGATGCATAGCCCAGACAAGCCTCAATCCTCTTTTAAATCTCAGTCTAAAAAAAAAAAAAAAAAAAAAGCCTCCTGTCACTTTGGATCAGGAAATAGTAAAATGTAACATTTGCAAAAGCAGCCCCAAGGACACAGATAGTATTGAAAATCCTTGAAAATAAGATGAATTACCAATTCTCATTATTCATTTGGCTCCCACTGAAGACTAATAGCTAAGTAATTTTCCATCTATCACATTACCCAAGGTGCAAGGCATATAATATGTTAGTAATCTATTGACTAAAATGTTATTTCCACAACAACTTTTTTTCTAAGCTTGAGAAATGAACATGCATTAAAAGTAAGAGAACAATATTTTTTCACTATATGTTGCTATAATTTAAGACTAATGTTGCCTGCGTGCAAGAAGGAGAAAGATATATGCTTCTTTAAGGAAAGATAAATTGAGTTACGTGCATTTTCTTTTCAAAACAATACTTATAATCTTTGAGGTAAAATGAATGTCATTATTCCAATCAGGTTATGTCTGAAGTACATTTAAACAGTGAGAAATCAGAGCTTCAAAATGTAAATTCTGTGGATAAGATAATGGCATATGGATGTCTCTAGAAGATAAGGAAAATAAATACTTTTGTTAAAACAAAATCATAAGTTAGGGGACCTCTAGGAGCCACAGCCATGAGGCTGGACAAACGGGCCATTTGAATGCCCTCCTTAAACTCTGCCTGCTGCATTCTGGCTTAAACACAAGGTTGTGTAAGACAACCCAGAGGAACAGGGAGCTCAGAGTGACAAAGGAGGGAAACTTTCAGCCACCTGTCCTTCCTCTCTTAAATATTCTCCCTTTGGTGCCAAACCTTAGAGCAACTGCTAATACAGAAGCAGGGACAAGTACCAGGCAATAAACTATAAAGAGATAGTCTGTGATAGATTGTACCCTTGTTCCCAACTATGTTTTCCTCTCCCTGTTGTAGGAGGTTGTAGTACATCTCTGAAGATGAAGCAGACTTTCCCATCCCATTGATAAGGGATTGATCATGCAACTTGAATGTAACTACGTCCATCTCTAAGAGGCTTTAAAGTAACTGAGTACTTGACTTGGTCTAAACTTTCAACATGATCCATAAGGAGAAAAGAAAATACAAAAATAAAGGTAATTAGAAATAAAATCTTTGCTAATATAAGTGAATAGCATGGGGGTAATAAGTGTTAACAAAACAAAAGATGACTAGTAAACATTCTAATCATCCATTCATTTAACACACACCGAATGTTTTACTATACATTGGAAGTAAAGAATAAAAAATCAAACATAGTTCTATTTCTAATTTCTTAGAGCTTAAAGTTCTCTTTTAACTCCCCTCTGTCCATTTCCACATGACTCGACTTTATCAAAAAGTCAACCCATTTGCAACCTAGGAATAGGGGGAAGGGGGAAAGGGAGGGGAGGGAGGGGGTAGGTGGGTGGAAGGAGGGGGATTGGTGAGAATACACTTGTGGTGCATCTTACAATGGTATATGTGAAACTTAGTAAATGTAGAATGTAAATGTCTCAACACAATAACTGTGAAATTGCCA